>CAVNZG010001669.1:0-11298 GCA_963693315.1 Diogma glabrata
CCATTATCCAGTTACTGGCATATTTCTTTATCATGTGACGCACTGTCTTCCTCAATTATTAAAACCTAGATATAGAGGTGTATGAAGGCTCGTTTCTTCGAGCAAGGAATAGCATGACATCATCAAGAAATATTCCATAACTAAGAGTAATAACCCCTAAGATTTTACCTTGAATGATATCTAACTGCTATTATCAGTGTGGTATGTGATATTTATCGTTAACTCGTATTCTAATAGCAGTAACTGGAGTACGCGGGGTTGTCATACTCGTAGATCAAAAAATATAAAACTTTACACATCAACAAAAACTGATCCCTCCATGCGGCCAATTGTGTTACCAAGGTCTTATAAGGTATTTATGTTTTGTTGAAATGAAACAAAAAATGAAAGATGAGAGTTGTTGACGGTTAACTATTATACTCTTGAAAACACTTTGACCGCAATAAGGATCCAACAGGTTAATCGAATGGAAGTTTAGTTGCATCCCACCATTGCCGATTTTTATAAAATAGCACAATCCAAAATAAAATTCCAATTTGTCACGTGCCGTCCCTAATTAAAATATCATCTGTTTTAAATATTAATGATAATTTTGTTGAGAAATATGCTAATGATACCGAGTCAACTACGGTCCTAGTGAGCATTGAACTTTAAAAATTTGAATTCAATACAAGGACGAACCATTTTTAATTCTGACCTGACTACTACCAATTGAAAGCAAAAAATTATTGCACATATTGTAGCGCAAATTTTGTTCAGTTATCAGCCTTTTTTTGTTGTTACTGTTAATTTGTGATTTTAATTAGCTAAATTATTACCTTAACATTGTATTTGTTGAAGGTTCAATTTACGTAAAATCTTAATGAACCGAGTTTAATAGCTTACGATAATGTGTTTTTTATTTTCTTGATCGCCTATAAATTTTAATATATTTAATTTTGTTTAATAGTAATAATAATAACATGTCCTTGTTCTATTCCATAATAATAACATACATGTACTAGCAAAGGTCTTAAGTATTGAATTATCTCGATTGAAAAGAAACAACTGATATGAAAATAAGAAATTTCCATTCAGTTTCCTTTACCATGTTACCCTTTTAGCCGGAAATCTAAATTTCGTAAATACCATATGAAAACTTAATGTAAATTGTAAAGTAAACAAATTGCATATCCAACATTTCTTGATATAATTTCACCATTAAATCAAACATGTATGCTATAAGGTTAAGGTTGTATATCATGAGATAAAATTGATCTTGAAATAAAAATAAGAAAATAATTTCTGATAACTTTACTTTTATACAAGGAAATAATGAAGAAATTTCGAACTCATATCAGTGTTAAACTATAATGAACAAAAAAACTCTTCTTACTCAACAGTCAACGACAACCTTGAATATTTTATTATAAAAGAAAGTTTAAGGCAAATTATTGGTTTTTGTAAGCATATTAAATTACAACATTTTTTCTGTTTTCAATATGCGAATCTTGTATTTATTTGGCAGTAGTGTGTGTAATTTAATTTAATAAAAATTAAATTAGATTGCAAAATGTAGTTTTAAAAATAAATTACTGGAATTTAATATATTTATCGCGTAACTTTGAAACCAACGGAAACTTACGATTATGCAACTTATACTATGTGATGTGATATGAACAAGCTTTCGTTAATTAAACTTACAGATCCGTGAATCACCCAAATCTCATTTTCTTAAATGAATCATCTTTTTATCAATATAATGTCCTTAAAGACCTTACCTGAAAATAAAAATAAAATAAGTTAAATTTATTTTTGTTTTTAATTCGTGTCAGGCACTTGTCTAATGTAAACAAAATTTTTAGGTGTAAGTATTTTAAACTTTTCGACGAACAATACTTATAAATTGAGAACAAAAAATAACGGTTTTTTTCTGAATAATCGCGATCTTAAAACAAAAGAAATGATCATGAATGATTAAATTTGAAGGTTAAGGAAACTGGTAAAACAATATATGTAAAACAATTTAACCAGATTGACTAAAATTGATATATATGAAACCCCTACACATTGTCTATAAATAAAACCATTTTTGATTTTAAGATTTAATTTTACAGATGAACAACCAAAAACGATATCGATAGTAACAATTTTTTGTTAAACAGGCGTTAAAAAATAACAATGATTTTAGTAAGAATCAGCAACACCTCGCATTGATTAAAGTTTTGAATCCAGAGGTGACAAATATGCAAAACCGAAAAAAAAATTCCAAAAAATCTTAAGTAAAAACAAAAAGGTCAAGAGTTTTAGGTATTTTGCAACTTATTCAAATTATGGACTCCTAACAGATATGAGAACCACCGTACATGGATAAAGCTTTTATATAAATGATTATAATTATTAGTTTCAGCATTCAGCAGCATACATAATTTTCAAGAGTACGAAATTTCAGGCTATATATATATTTATATATAAAAATCACCAACGATCATTGTGTCATTCATGCTCCATGTAGGAGCGTTGCCAGGCTAATCAGCTTTGAATATTCACCACGGTCATTCGCAACAGCGACATAATTACCATGGCAGCCGATTTTTTAAGGTCGTTTATTGCGTCAGTTTCCCATATCGTAGTCGTGGTCTACCTCGCGGTCGCCCACTCCCTGGGATACTAACGTACATTTTTCTAATCATTCCAGACTGTGAATCGGTTACAAGAACGGATACAACCTATTATATCAGGACCCTCAAAAAGGTCTCTGATCTCAAAGTTATATCGGGTTCTATACTATCCATCGTCTGTCTTAAGTGGACCAAAAATGTAGTGTATGATCTTACGCTCAAATACAGATAAATGCGATTCGTCATTTTGTGTAAGAGTCCACGTTTGTGACCCATACATCACAACCGGTCTGATCAATGTCTTGTATAACTTGAGCTTGGTGTTAGTTTATACATACGGTGATCCAAGGAGAGGTTTAATTGAGTAGAAAGTTCGATTGGCTGCAGCGATTCAAGCTTTTATATCTGTAAGTACATATGCTGTTGTTTGAGTCAAGCATTGATCCCAAATATTTAAAAGATTCAACTCCCTCAGTTCGTACACCGCCACACATCAAATCTTTCTTCTCAGCCTCTCTTGAAACATTTATATGTTTGGTTTTATTATAGTTAATGTGAAGACCAATTTTTCTAGCACCACTCTCAAGCGACTTGAAAGTCTCACTTATAACAGCTTCATTTCGGCCGAGGTTTACAACATCATCAGCTATGCGATCATCTGTACTGAGTTTATTGACAAGATATTGTTGTTAGTCGGTAGTTTCTTTTGACGGCACACATATTTCAAGGCTAAATTAAAAAGTGTAGGAGAGATAACATCACCTTAAACCGCAGTCGACTTTAAAAAACTTTGATATTTCGTTCTCTACTCGTACACAGCACTAAGATTTCTGTACTGTCATTTTGCATAGTGATACCAGTTTATCAGGAATTCCCATTGACATCAGAGCAGACCATAGAGTCTCTCGTTTGAGAGAGTCGTAGCCCTGCCTGAAATCAATGAAAAGTTGGTGCACAGGTATGTTGAACTCTCGACACTTTTCCAAAATCATCCTTATCGAGAAAAGTGCATCGGTAGTACCTCGGCCCCGCCGGAAACCACACTGATATTCTCCAAACAGCAAAAGGATTGATTTTGGATAGCAAAATGTATGAAAATATCTTATATGCTGTGCATAGGAGAGCAATTCCTCTGTAGTTTGCACATTGTAGGCGATTACCTTTTTTATGGATTGGTATCAGCATAGCTGTGTTCCAGTCCTGTGGCATGGTTTCAGTCCTCCAGATCGTTTGAACAAATTCAAACAATCTTAAGAATAGAGTTTCACCACCATGTACAATCATTTCGGATGTTATATCGTCGATACCAGGTGCTTTATTGCGTTTTCATTTTGACAGCGCCGCTTCGAATTCCTCTTTGGTGGGTTCGTCTACATGTACTTTTGACGCACGAATAAGCTTTGCTCGTCGCCCGACTTGTTGCTGGTCACTTAAGTTAAGAAGATTCTCAAAATAAGCGGTCCAAGTATCTAAAATATTTTTAAAGTCTACTTGTAGCTCCCCATATTCGTTTTGAATAGCATTCGATTTAGTTTGAGGGCCCTTCTTTAAGGTTTTAACCTGTTGAAAGAAGTTACGCGATTCATGTTCCTTATTGAAGCTTTCAATCTCCTCACACTTTCTTTTTCACCATTCTCGCTTCGTTCGTCTACATAGCTTTGTAACAGCTTGTCTTGCCAGTTTATAGTTCTCCTTCGTGGACTTGGTGTTGCGTCCTTGCAGACATTTCAGATAGCAATCTCTTTTGTATTGAATAGCGTCATGTCATGCTTGATCCATCCATGGCTTCTCGGAGTGGTTTTGTGGTCGTCCAAGTATTTCCTCAGCAGCGCTTAAAACAGCATCTTTGAGTAAATACCATGACTTATCGACGTCTCCATTAATGGTTTCTGATTTCTCCAATGTTTCGGCAATATGGTTTTGATATATCTCTTTTGTTTCAGCATTCTTTAGTGAGGAGATGTGAAAACGTTTCCGTTGATTGAATTTCGGAATGCTTGTGTTTGGGAAGTGAAACCTTATTTTAGCACATATAAGAAAGTGGTCATTTCCAATGTATGCACCTCTAAAGGATCGCACATCCAGAACACTCGAAAAGAAGCGTGCTGTAACTAGCATGTGATCAATTTGATTTCAAGTGTTTCCATTCGGTGAGACTGAAGGCTGTTTATTAATCGATCGTTGTGGAAAGAAAGTGCTGGCAATTCTCAAATTATTTGATAATGCAAACTCAGTCATTCTCTCACCATTATCATTCGCATTCAAATGCAGACTGTTGGGGCCCACCACATTTCCATAAGAGATATCTCTTCCAACCTGCCCATTAAAGTCACCAAGAACCATAATGAAGTCGCGTGTTGGTGTTTGTTTCATAACCTCTTCCAGTGCTATGTAGAAAGTATACTTCTCGTCGACAGTCTTAACTTCAGTAGGTGCATGCACGGCAATAAGAGAAATATTGTTATATGTACCACGTACGTCGTACACGTTTGTAGCAAATCCTCTCACTGACCGGGATGAATTTCATCACGGCTTCTTGTATGCGTGCACCGACAAGAAAGCCTGTTCCAAATTCTCTTCGAGAAGGATGACCACTACAGTATAGAGTGTGACTATCCAAATCTTGTTTTCCTATTATTGGCTGTCTAATTTATTGCAGAGCTATGATATCCATCCCATACCTCTCAGCCTCTGTTTCTAAACTTATTAGAGCATCAGGAGCGCTCAGGCTGCGCACGTTCAACGTTCCGATTCGGTAGTCTGGTCCTTTTTCACGTCCAGGTAAAATTCTGTTTTTCCCGGGTCTGTTATTCTTTTCTGATTTCCAAATTTAACAAATAATTTTCCGGGGTTGGAGTGTTAACCTTAGGCCCAACCCAAATTGTCGTGAATAGGTCCGTTCTGCATCTTAAGGTTTCCAGAAACAACCTTTTTACACGTTTATATAGCGAGCCGCTTGATTCAAGACAGACGCCCGCTTCAAGCCGCCCCTAACATGGAGAACAGACGCTTGAGTCGCATTGGTTTCAAGGCGCCAATTCGCCGTGATGTACCATGATTGGCTAAGCAGTTTTTACTCTGCTTGTCTCCGGTACACCAAAATAATTCTGTCAGCATTAACCAGGCAGCACGGCGTGGACGTCGAATTTCGGATTTCGCTACCTATCAAAAGCATCATGCCTTAAATAAATATCACCCAACACATCGTTTTATTCGACATATTTGATTAGAACCAACAACAAAATTTCGAAGTCCAATAATTCTGACGCAATTGCAAATAAGTTCTTTGTTCAAACTATTTACGGAAGTGGACTGATTTACCGGATTTGGTTGTATTGGCTTCGATTGACAAAAGATTTTAAAAAAAGCGATCGTCAACACCGTCCACATGTTATTATGAAACCTAGGTTAAAAAGGGCATTTTTGTGTTGCTTTGACTTATAGCATATGAACGCTTATCTGGTCTGGAAGACCAAAGTATTACAATCTCAAGCACCTTTCTAAATCACATCCCCTCTTTTTGTGCATTTCTCGACGTTTTAGATCATAAGAACTGGATAAGCAAGAAAAAGTTCGCCTGTCTAACAGGTCATGTGCGACGAAATTCATTGGCTGGAGGTGGTGATTTGAAAATTTTTTGTGCAAAATTAGACAAAGAGGGGAGGGGGCTCTTGAATAGTTGTTTATTTAAAATTTCAATCACTTTAACTAAATGTTTTTGAAAATTATTTTGAAATTTTTATTGTTTTTGAAATTTAGTTTGTAAGAAAATTGTGTTTTGAATTCGTTGTTTTATTAGTTTTTAAATTTGTTGAATTATTATTTTGTGAAATTGAGGTTTTGAGAATAGTACATTATTTAATTAGGAGCTAAAGTGATACTTTTTGTGTTGAGTCTATAGTTTGACGGCCGACCGCAGGGAGGCCGACAATTATAGACGAAACACAAAAAGTCACTTTAGCTCCAAATTAAATACACTATTTTTTCGGCAAACGTTTAAATTTTTTATAAATATGAAATTAGTACATCAAACTTTTTATAAATATGAATTTGTATCGTCATAATTACTTCCAAAAAGAGAAAAAAACATTTAAATTTGTATGAATGAAATTTTTTTATCAAAGCAGCCTTTTCAAAATTTCATAATATGAGAATCAACTTATTTTTTGTTGTCATGGTTATAAAATATGTTTGAAAAAATAACAAAATAACAAATGCTACTTTACAGCCTCCGTAATATAAAATAAAAATGGCGTTACTTTTGCTGTCGCTAGACGTTACTTTTGCTGTCAGGCTAAAAAGTAAGACTTTAGCTAACTCCCTAGCGGCAGTAAAGTTAAACTTTACAGCCGTTTGCCGAAAAAATTTTTTATTTATTTGGAAGTTTAATTTTTAAAAAAAACAAATTATATGTGTCATTTTTTAAATATTTTGTATCCTTTGGAATTTTTTGATTTTTTTTTAAGTTTTGACTTTTTTGAAGTTTTAAGTTTTCAAATTTCGAGTTTGTGAATTTTTTTAATTTGTTTTGGTGGAGTTAGTATCAACTTGACCAAAACCAAACTGAGTCCAACTACCAACCACCAACTCAAGTTTCTTATTATTTTTCGGCTTTTTTGTTTTCGAATTTTTTTTTTTAAATTTTTATTTTGGTTTAAATTTTGAATTGAAAAAAAAAATCGAATTTAGGTTTTAGGTAAGCAAGTTTATTCGGCATTGCAAGGACAAACACTACAACCTAATAATTGCTAGCGATGCAAATGCTCATCAGTCATCACACAGTGTGGGGTAGTAGTAACATCAACACAACAATTGCCTCTGCTCCAATACCTAGATATACAAAAAACATGTTTATAGCTAACAAAGCTTCCCACCTTTGGAAACGCAATCAGAAACGAGGTCCTGGACCTTACTCTGAGCAACAAAAATACCAAGAATTTTATCAGTAACTGGCATGTCTCGGATGTAGCTTCTATGTCTGACCACGCATATATATGCTTCAACATAGAACACGAACTGGAGAGTACTCTCCATTTTAGGAATCCTAGGAAGACCGACTGGGATCTTTTTAAAGTACATCTTCGGGATAATGTAGGCATTTGTGGCAGGATCAACTCTACAATGGAGCGAGGATCAACTCCGCAATGGACTATGCGGCAAACCACCTGCTGGATGTTATCACCAAAGTTTACTACCGCAATTCTCCGATTACCAAGTCTAAAAGGATCAGAGATGTGCCTTGGTGGAATAGCAATTTAGAGAGAATGAGGAATAAAGTTCGCAAGCTCTTTAACAAAGCAAAAGGAACACCTGGACGGAGTACCAATCGGCTCTTACCAACTACAACAAAGAACTCAGACGATCAAAAACGTTGGAGACGTTGGAGAGAGCTCTGCGGAACGATTGACAGTCTACCGGCTGCAGCTCGACTCTAAAAATTGCTTGCGTCTGATCACACAAACTCTCTGGGTTCAATCTGCAGGCGGGACAGTACCTACACTACCAGCTGTAGTGAGACTCTAGAAACACTATTACACACCCACTTCCCGGGTTCTACATGCGTGAGCTCGGAAGAGGAAAATATACCAAACTATGGTCCGTTGGATCCTGAAACTAGGAAGAATTCAGAACTCCTATCCAACAGAATATTCTCCACCAACAGAATGATCTGGGCAATCAAATCGTTCGGACCATTCAAATCCCCAGGAGGCGACAGAATAATCCCAATCTTCTTGCAAAGAGTTTTAGCTATCATTCTCCGATATCTCAAGCGTTTGTTTATAGCAAGTTTTATTCCTGCGTACATGCCTCAGATATGGCGAGAAGCTAGTATTCATACCCAAGCCAGGAAAGAAATCGAACGAGGCCAAATCATACAGGCCAAAAAGTCTTACATATTTTCTTCTGAAAACGAAGGAAAATGTGATGGACTTCTACATTCGGGATGTATGTCCTAAGCAAAACCCTCTCAACTCATGCCAACATACTTACCAAACCGGAAAATCTACCAAAACGGCATTCCATAAAGTCGTAAAAGCGATTGAGAGCACACTGAAATACAAGGAAGCACATGCATGCACATTTATGAACATACAAGGGGCCTTTGATAATGTGCATTTCCAAGCTATTACTGAAATGGCCCCTAAAAATAAATCTAAACACGCACATTTTGGCGTGGATCATCAACATGCTACAGATTTGGAAAATTACAGCTACACTAGGGAATTCATCGATAACTGTCAGGGCATCTAGAGGATGTCCCCAGGGAAGAGTGCTCTCTCCGTTGCTCTGGCTGATAGTCGCTACGCCGACGATATAGCAGTCATGGTGAGAGGTAAATATAACTCCATACTGTCGGTGAATGAACCCAGGCAGCCCTGAACCTCATGATGAATTGGTGCACCGAAGTGGGGCTGTTTGTCGATCAATACACAAAAAACTAGTACCGTAGTCTTTACTCACAGAAGGAGCTTTAATTTCAATCCTCCCGAGTTTAACGGCGGACAGATACAAGTAGTCAAAGAGATTAAGTATTTGGGTGTGACTAGATAGATAGCAAACTCACTTGAAACTCATACCTAAACCTATCTCGGAAAAACAAATAAGGCTTTCTTCGCGTGTAGAAACTTGCTTGGAAAACCCTGGCGATCAAGCCCCAAAATGATACTTTGGTTACATCAAAGTATAAAAGAACCATACTGTCATACGCACCTTTGGTCTGGTGGCCAAAAACAAACCAGATATCTGTTCAGACATTGCTCACAAAAATACAGAGACTTGTGCGCCTCTGTGGCACAGGTGCTTTTAGAACCAGACCAGCATCTGCAATTGAGGTACTTCTCCTACTATCTCCATTGCACCTATACATCAGATATGCAGCAGCATCTAGTGCTCACAGGCTCAAGATAGACTTTTTGTTTTTATTGGGCCAGGGAAGGGGCCAGAGGCAGAAGCATACGGCAATGTAGTAGCAGACTTGCTAGCCAAGAATGGCGCCATTACAAAGTTCATTGATCCAGAACCGTGCTTTGGATTAAACATGAGTTCGCTCAAATGCGTTATCCAAAGCTGGGAATAGGAACAAAAGAAACAACTATGGTGTAGGCGGAAAGGTCTGCTGCACTAAAAAAAGTTTCTATGCAATTTCCCCGTCTCCCCTCTTAAAACAATCGATCTTGAGAGTCTCTAAAGATATTAATATGGTGCGTGACAGGACACGGTCCGATAAACCACCACCTTCACAAATATTTTATTTATTTTTTATTATTTTGGAATTTTCTTTTCTTTTTTCTCCCTCTAAAATTTGGTTCTTTGAAAAAGTTTATTTTAATTTTTGTTAACTTTTAGTTCCTTTTTTCCCTAATCTGTTGCATCCGGAACATTCTTAGTGATTATGACTTCTAACCCCAATTTTTTCTTCGCCCTCTCTATTGAAAAATTTCTGCACTCGTGATATGAACGGTCTGAACATGAGCCAGCTTGTGTGAATGAATTTGAAAATTTTTTTGTATTTAATGTTTTCTTCGCCCTCTCTATTGAGTAATTTCTGCACTCGTGATATGAACGGTCTGAACATGAGCCAGCTTGTGTGAATGAATTTGAAAATTTTTTTGTATTTAATTTTTTTTGTTTGAAACTGTTTTTTGGGTTTGCATGAATTTTTGAATTTGTTTGTTGTTCTTTGGGCGGAAGACTAGTTGTCTTGTAAGTCCTGACGTGCAGACGTCACTTGTGTTTTGATGTGTGAGTTTTTTAATGTTTGTGTGTTGTTATGTAGGGCTTGTCTTGTAAGTCCAGACGAGCAGACAAGATTTTTGTTTTGATGTATTTTTTTTAGTAAAGTCTTGTTCTGAGGATGAAAAACAAGATACTTGTAAGTCATATACCGCAGACAATTCTTTGAGTTGTATATATTTATTCTGGGGGTTATGGGGGTGAAAGGTGGAATGGATAAGTTCTTAACACACAGACAACAGGTATGTTTGAGTTTATTTGATTTATTTAGAACCGTAAAGGGATGAAAGGTTCTTTAGACGTATTTCTAATAGGGTTAACAGTCCCACGTACCTAAGTTGGGTGGAAACTTTTAACTACAGCGAGAGGGTCGTCAGTGATGAAGAAACGTGGTTGTACTACGTTGACCTCTGATGGTTTACCTTTCACCTATGGTTATTTCACCACATTTATGGGTTTTCTTTGAGGTCAAGACCATTAAGTGATACGCTATCGAAGTAACCTCCCAAAACCCCTTTTGTTTGTTAAATGTATGGTTGTTATAATATTTTGTTTTTTTTTGTTTGTTCAGTTTTTGTTATTCAGTGTATGGATGGAAGAATGTGTAAGTCGATGACTCACAGACAACCTTAGTTCGTCATTGCCTTCCCTATCGTCAGTACAGTCCCTTTAATTTCGCAATCATTTTGTTTCCGAATCAATTCCCTCTCCCGGCTTGATTAGATCCATGGCTTTAATTACTTTTTTGTTTAGCTCGGCTAGCTCAGTAGGTTGGTTTGGCCTGAGAGTTTTATCTCGAGGTTTGACTTCGGACCCGACTCTCATTTAAGTTTTTTATTTATTCACAGGTAGGATACAGTCAGTCAAACTTCAATCTTTCGTCCTATCCTGTAATGGGCAAAATATTCTCTGTGTCAACCGTACTTCAATTTCAATATATATATATATATATATATATATACTA
>CAVNZG010001670.1:0-13055 GCA_963693315.1 Diogma glabrata
AATCCGTCTCAACTTCTTGATAGTTGGATTTTGTTCTGAAAATATACTTTTATTACATTGATTTAAATAAACTAAACAACTAAATAAGTTGTTACCTTCTAGGTTGAATATATTTTTTCAAAAATTGTTACATTTTACCATGTTTTCACTAGTAAGGTTAAATATATTAAGAGAGCAAAACTTCAACAAACTTTTGACTTTTATAACAACAAAAAAAGCCTTTTCCGTCCTGTCAACTGACAAGTAAGAAAAAAAAAGCGAAAAGTTAAAAGTCTTTTCCATGGTGTCAACTGACAGAAAAAATAAACAAAAAATATAAAGTAATTAAAATTGACTGATCGTATCTAGGACTGGACTGACTTTTGACATTTCGATTTGTATATTGTTTATTTTGATTATTCACTTAGAAAGAATATTAATAATATTTGTTTTTTAGGTATAATATCGCGACCACTAATAAAATACAAGTTATTTGAACTATTTTAGCATATTCCACGGTCCTAAAATGGTGCAGCAACATTATGGTTGATAGCATCAGTAATGCTGAAAAAAGAAAAATAATTAACAAAATATTTGTAATAATAAAAATCGTAGCTTATAATAAAATTCGAACTTACTAAAACATATTATTCCATCCAATGTAATCTACCCTCATTATTTAGAAACGCACACAACGTGTCTCTTATTTGCAGTGCTTGCCTTCCCCTAAGACATGTGTATGCTGAGATGGTTGTATTGAGGGTATATTGCGATAGGTATCTTGCCTCCATAACCCCGGTTGTAGTACGTGACTAGCATCTTCCCAGTCCGCATAATTTGGGGACAATACTTCTTCCTAATTGCCTTATTAAGCATAAGGAAATTATGCAGTCCGCAGCATGCCAGAACAACTTTTTCGGCATTTTCGGGAGTCATATTTAACGTCGTTAAGAGAATCCTAAAGCGGCATACTAAAATTCCGAAAGTATTTTCTATAACGATGCCTCGTAGACGAAAAAGGCGTGAAAAATAGTTGTCACAATTACAGGCAATACTATATATTGTTTACATCCACTAATGAGGAGTGGCAGATTGTGATACGAAATTAGTTAAATACGTAATTATTTGCAACCGTGCCTACGCTGCGTCGGCTTCAGATAGTTTTTCCAGCATTATGTAAATTGAATCTACATAAAAACGGTTAAGGTTTGGCTGCTTCGCGACATCATTCACCAACGCATCTATTTTTGATAGGCAACGCTCATATAGCTCATTCCTAGTTTTTTTGGACGGAGGAGGACAGTCCTCAACAAAACTATCATCTGTCAAATCCGTCTCAACTTCTTGATAGTTGGATTTTGTTCTGAAAATATACTTTTATTACATTGATTTAAATAAACTAAACAACTAAATAAGTTGTTACCTTCTAGGTTGAATATATTTTTTCAAAAATTGCATGCTTCTTAACAACGGCCACTCCTCATAAACGGCACCGCTGCCAGATGGTTGTTCGCCTTTTTTCTCTTCTTTGTTGAACCGCTCTCTAAGAGAGGTCCATTTCCTTTTGCATTCTTCCTCTGAAACAGATAACACAACAATTACAAAATTCATACATAGTAATTATTTTATTTAAAACTTGTACACAACGTTTTAATTTAATATAAACCGGAAACTTTATGGAAACTATGAATCATGCTTACTGGACATTCCGGTAGATGCGGCAACATTTTCCCACGCCTTTTCCTTCTGAATAATGTCTCGGTAGCTGACCGCCGACTTATCGTGTAAGCACTTGTGGATCTCCACGGCGTTTATTAAAGTACCCAAAATATCCATTGGTCTAAACATAACTTTATATTAATATATTTTTTATTAAAGTTATATTTATAACAATAACGCTACTAGAAATATACTAACAAATTTATTTTGTCTTTCAAAAGTAATAACGAAAAATCTGCAATACAAACAACGTATTTTTATTATGGAAAAACAACTTATTAAGGAAAAAATAGTAGATTTTTATACAAGTGGTGAAAACTGTATTCTGTTGAATTGAATGAGACGGCTAGCACCATAAGCCTTGTTGAGCCACTAATTTGATTCTTCCGTTATTATGCACATAAACGATGAAATAGCTCCAAGAATTAGTGTACATAACATGATGAGAGTAGTTAAAAATTCCATGCATTAAACAATGTATTAGTTGTAACAATACTGCACATAAAAAATGAAATGACTGCAAGACTTGATGCTCATAAAATGATAAAAAATATTTGAAAATCAGCGCATTAATAACTGTATTAATTGTACTAATGATGCCCATAAATGATGAAAAAACTGCAAGACTTGATGCTCATAAAATGATGAAAAATGGTTGAAAATTAGCGCATTAATAACTGTATTAATTGTACTAATGATGCACATAAACGATGAATTAACTGCAAGACTTGATGCTCATAAAATGATGAAAAATAGTTGAAAATCAGCGCATTAATAACTGTATTAGTTGCAACACTATTGCACATAAACGACGAAATAACTGCAAAACTCAATGCACAAACAATGTATTAATTGTAACAAATAAACGATGAAATAACGGCAAGCATTAATAAACGACGAAATAACTGCATACATTACTGCATATAAAGTGATGAAATAGTTGGAAATTCAGTGCATTAAACAATGTATTAATAGGAACAATAATGCACATAAACGACGAAATAACGGCAAGCATTAATAAACGATGAAATAACTGCAGTCATTAATGCACTTAAAATGATGCAATAGTTGAAATTCAATGCATTAAACAATATATTAGTTGTAACAATGTTGCACATAAGCGACGAAATAACTGTATAACTCAATACACAAACAATGTACTAATTGTAGCAATACTGCACGTACACGATAAAATAACTGCAAACATTACTGCATATAAAATGATGAAATAGTTGCGATAACTTCGATTCCAACAAGCTTCAACCTTAGAAGATTTTTCACAAATAATAACACAGACTTTATGATCAAAAAACTTAATCTGTTTACCTTGTTAAGTAAAACAGAACAAATTTTATTATTACAGCAAATTTTTACAAGTAAAAATAATGATACACGGTTTTTTTGTTACATTTTACCATGTTTTCACTAGTAAGGTAAAATATATTAAGAGAGCAAAACTTCAACAAACTTTTGACTTTTATAACAACAAAAAAAGCCTTTTCCGTCCTGTCAACTGACAAGTAACAAAAAACAAAGCGAAAAGTTTAAAGTCTTTTCCATGGTGTCAACTGACAGAAAAAATAAACAAAAAATATAAAGTAATTAAAATTGACTGATCGTATCTAGGACTGGACTGACTTTTGACATTTCGATTTGTATATTGTTTATTTTGATTATTCACTTAGAAAGAATATTAATAATATTTGTTTTTTAGCTACAGTCAGCGTCAAAAAAAAGTGTACAGCTAATAGTTCAACATTTACGGACTAATATATCTTAAAAGAAGAATGGAAAAATAAAATACATTTCATTTTTATAAAGTGTATTAAGTATTAGTTTATTTTAGCAAAAACAAAAATTCAATTATTTGTTGTTATCCTTGTAATTTTAAAAAAATTGCAAAATGCTCTGATTTTACGCGTCAAAAAAAAGTGTACACTCTCACTTTGTTTGATTGTTTTTTGTTATAACGGGATTTCCGATTTTTTCAACTAATTTTATTTTGTTTTGTTGCATTGTCGATACCTTCGTGTCAAAAATCCGGGCAGTTATTATTATCCCAATAATAATAATTTAATATTATTCAACATGGCCTAACAAACTACTATAGAAACACGTAATTTAGTGGTAAAATTAGCATCTCAAGGCAAATCTCTGAGGGAAATTGCTAGTATTATCGACAGAAGTCATAATATTGTGAAAAAATACTATTCAAATTCAAACATTTGAGAAGTGTAGAAGATCTTCCCCGTTCTGGCAGGCCGCCAATTTTGTCAGTTGTGGACAAAAGAGCGATAGCGCGAGGTGTTAGGGCTAATCCCTCTGAAAGTGCAGTCAGAATAGCTGATAAACTCACAGAAACATTAGGAGCAGGAACAAGTTCCAGTACCGTTTGCCGTGCTCTGCATGAAAATGGGTTACATGGTAGAACTCCGAGAAAAAAATCAGTTAATTCTAAGAAAAACCAAAAAAAGCGTCTCGAATATGCAAAAAAGCATATTTTTATTTTACAAAATGTCTATTTTACACTCGTCACTGAATAAGCACTTATTCCAAATAGTAATGTCTTCAACTATATGCTTTTTTAAATGCTGCTTTCGTAAATGTTGAACTATTAGCTGTACACTTTTTTTTGACGCTGGCTGTATAATATCGCGACCACTAATAAAATACAAGTTATTTGAACTATTTTAGCTCATTCCACGGTCCTAAAATGGTGCAGCAACATTATGGTTGATGGCATCAGTAATGCTGAAAAAAGAAAAATAACTTAATTAACAAAATATTTGTAATAATAAAAATCGTAGTTTATAATAAAATTCGAACTTACTAAAACATATTATTCCATGCAATGTAATCTACCCTCATTATTTAGAAACGCACACAACGTGTCTCTTATTTGCAGTGCTTGCCTTCCCCTAAGACATGTGTATGCTGAGATGGTTGTATTGAGGGTATATTGCGATAGGTATCTTGCCTCCATAACCCCGGTTGTAGTACGTGACTAGCATCTTCCCAGTCCGCATAATTTGGGGACAATACTTCTTCCTAATTGCCTTATTAAGCATAAGGAAATTATGCAGTCCGCAGCATGCCAGAACAACTTTTTCGGCATTTTCGGGAGTCATATTTAACGTCGTTAAGAGAATCCTAAAGCGGCATACTAAAATTCCGAAAGTATTTTCTATAACAATGCCTCGGCCCCGCCGTAAACCACACTGATATTCTCCAAACAGTTGTTCAGCAAAAGGATTGATTTTGGATAGCAAAATGTAGGAAAAGATTTTATATGCTGTGCAAAGGAGAGCGATTCCTCTGTAGTTTGCACATTGTAGGCGATTACCCTTTTTATGAATTGGTATCAGCATAGCTGTGTTCCAGTCCTGTGGCATGGTTTCAGTCCTCCTGTAAAGTGCCAATGTCCAATAATGGCCCTTTACAAATAATAACCCTTCAACATTTTTAACTTGGTATTTTATTGTATAAGCGAAACAAATATAAACAAAAATAAACCATGAAAAAACTGTATAATTTGATTTTCCGCGTATTATTATTTTTTTTTCCGCATTTTAAAATTAAATGTTTTGTTTTGTTTATATTTGTTTAATTAGAAAGCAAAATTTTAATTTGTTTTTAAAATTTTCTTTCTATTTAAGTAAAAGTAAATTTTAATTTTAGTTGAGTTGAATTAAAGAATAAAACGAGTTAAGTGAGTTTAAACAAAAGAATCCAGTGAATTGTGTTTCGGGTATTAGAAAGAGAATTGTTCATATATTAATTAAATCAGTAGAGTTGCATATAAATTAAATTAGTAGATTGGTGCCTCTAAAAATAAATCAGTAGCGTGATACTTGAAAACTTAAATATAATAATGTTTGAAATTTTAATTATAAGAATTGTGCTAAACAAAAAATTAAGTAGTTGAAATTAATAAAATCACAAGAAAACAGTGAAGCTTGTGAATTTAAACAAAAAACCGTTTTAAACTCATACTTTTAAGAGAGTTATAATATTAAATTCAAAGGAACTAGGTGAGCATTTAATCTTAACTAAAAAGTTTTGTGTTGATAACCCAAAATAGAATAAGTGATAAAAACCCAAACATATATTATACGAACAAATTAGTTATAAAAGAAAAATTTAATAAATTGTAAATGAATATTTTAATAAATAAACAAACGTTAAATTTGATTATGTTTTAACCTTACCATCTTGGCCACAACATAATCTGGCGCAGTTGATAGTCCTACGGAATTAGGACTATTAAATAAAAATATAATTTAAAATTTCTAAAATAAAACTATAAATAATAAAAACATTTCAATTATTAAAAAACTATAAATAATAAAAACATTTCAATTATTAAAAATTCAATTATTAAAACAAACAAACAGTGAATCACGAATAAATCATAAAAAAAAAATTCTAATTACAAAAAAAAAAGAAAAAAAAACCCAGTGTGATATGTTAAGAAGCCGAAGACAGCTGAAAGAAAAAAAACAACATCATCAACATCAACAGCAGCAGCAACTACAACAACATCATCAACACCAACATCAATAGCAACCAAAACAACAAAAGCTACACCAGTTTCAACAAACGTCAACAGCAACAGCTTCAGTTCCAGCTCCAGCAACATCGAGTTTATTTCAACCATAAAAAATTCATCTACAACCGGAAAAAGAGTGAGTCACATTAAAAATTATATCATTAGTTCTAAGTTAAGTTATTATTGAAAATTTTACTAAGCTAGGCATTCTCTTTAAAGTATAATTTTATTAAATAAGAATTAAGTTTAAAAAGAAAAAATTAAAATGGAACTCGCAGAAATTTATAACGAAATTATAAATAAATTGACTCGCGAAAAGTTTATACTTCGTGTGGAAGCAGAATCGCTTATTAGAGAATTCGCGTTACGGGTTGACGACCACACCAAATTTCTAGAGAAAGATGCGGATTATTTCTCAATCCAAAGGGCAACATTTCAGTTAGAAATAGAGAAACACAGGGATGAGATTAAAAATCTAAATAATAAACTAGTGACTGAACACCTAAAATTACAAGAAAATAAAACTACCAATAGAGAACTGCAAAACAAATACGAAAAACTGTTAACAGAAAAAATTACTTTAGAATTAGACTTAGAGAAAACTTATACGATTATGTCAGAAAAAACCACACTAAACCAACAATTAGAAACACAGATTACGAATTTACAAACATCATACTCGACTCTAGGTAATAGACTACAGCTAGCTAAACATGAACTGACCGAAACCAAACTTAAAATAAAATCTTACGAAGAAAATTCACATGGTAAAAATAAATTAATAGAAAATCTTAATCAAATGATTCCTAACGTAAACATGACTAAACAAAGCCAACTCAAACCATACACCAACACAACATCGACAACTCCCGACGACTCACTCCACCATACAGAACAACACAATCTGGAAAAACATAATAATATTGAATATGTGCAAAAAACTGAAGAAATCGGTCAAAATAATTTTACAGTAACTCAAACAATAAAATTATCGTATGATGAAACTCTTAAGGAAAACATTTTATCCAATCATAATGAAAGTGATCATTTTAATTTAAGTAACACAGCAGCAGCAAATAATAAAAATTCTCTTAAGAATAAAAGCACATCTCCAAATAGTACAAATACATTTAAAGCAAGTGACCGATCAAAACACAAAAAAATAGCGTTAAATAAATCGTACATAAATTTAAATTCAAATTATATCCTAAAAAACAAATTTAACAAAATTCCAAAAAATAGTAAAAGTACATTTTCCACTAATACAAATCTGATAAATGACTATGCACCTCCAGACAGTTTTATAATACTAAATCCTCAAATCCCAACATCACTTAAAAAACAAAATGATTCACAAATAAAAAATGAAAATATAAACCTAAAATCATTGTCAAATATTCCAAGTTTAGTGATTTCTAAAAAAATCAATAGAAGAAAGAAAGATTTTCAACAAAGTAATACAAAATGCAGTAAAAGGAAACAAGAAAATTGTACTGGTAAAACCATTAAATCAAACAGTTCTAAAATTACATTGATTAACTGTAAATTGAAGGATGAAGACCTTTTGCGAACAACGAGAGGTATGTCTCAGCCAATAGGTGTACCAAACCGTTCACATCATTCTCGTCCAGTAAATTTCTTTATAAACAATCACACCTCAAATTACCATCGCGTTATTTCAGCAAAAGGTATAGGAAACTTATTTAAATTATTTACATGGTTATTACTGGTCATTCATAATGTTAGTTGTTATGATTCTAGAAATATTTTGAAAAATGATAAATATTTTTCTAAGCAGACGCACAATCACGATAGCAAAAGGAATACATTAGTTTCAATTAGTGGGGTTAAAGCAATATATTATGAGCTAAGAGCCATACTATCGTCTAGGTTAAAATGGGAATTTTGGCATAACATAATTTCAAATGTTTTCGCAAATAATATTTATAAATACGCTCAATTAAAAACGGATCATTTATTAATTCTTAAGAAAAATAGAATAAGTACTGATTCAAAATCAGACAAGAATCATGATATAAGTATTAAAGTTTTCAAATATTTGTTCATATAACACTCCATTAAAATAAACCAAAAAAAAAAAATTTTTTAGTTTAAGAATTTAAATATATATACCAAAATCTGAATAATTATTTATTAAGTCAAATAAAAAATACAATCAAAATAATGTTAACAAGAAACAAGAAGCGTGCGAGCAAAATGCAACAATACAAAATATATAACAAAATCTTACTTTACTAAATCATATACAAATTTACATACATATATCAAAACAAAACAAAAGTTAATAAGGTTTAATCATAAACCATTTTTTATAATTTATAATTACTGAAATCAAACACCAAATAAACAAAAAAAAAAAAAAAAACAACAAACATTATTTAAACGTAAAATTATATATAGTATAGTAATAATCTCATATTTCTAATTTTCTTCAATGAATTTTTTTTTTTATATTAAAACAAAACATAGTACATATACGATTACGAAATTCTCATAACTTAAAACAATTTATTCAATGTCAAGTAATCGAATTACGAAAAATAAATAATTTAAATAAATTTATACTTAAGGTCATTACCATAAAATTATTTGTTTACTAATTAGTTCATTGTAGTTTTAATTTAAAAATAAAATATATTTACGTAATTCGGTTAATTTAGTTTCAAGTTCAGAAAAATCCTTCAGCTCTAAAGCTCTGAAGAATTTTTCTTTTTGCATGGGTGAAAAAATGTAAAGTGCCAATGTCAAATAATGGCCCTTTACAAATAATAACCCTTCAACATTTTTAACTTGGTATTTTATTGTATAAGCGAAACAAATATAAACAAAAATAAACCATGAAAAAACTGTATAATTTGATTTTCCGCGTATTATTATTTTTTTTTCCGCATTTTAAAATTAAATGTTTTGTTTTGTTTATATTTGTTTAATTAGAAAGCAAAATTTTAATTTGTTTTTAAAATTTTCTTTCTATTTAAGTAAAAGTAAATTTTAATTTTAGTTGAGTTGAATTAAAGAATAAAACGAGTTAAGTGAGTTTAAACAAAAGAATCCAGTGAATTGTGTTTCGGGTATTAGAAAGAGAATTGTTCATATATTAATTAAATCAGTAGAGTTGCATATAAATTAAATTAGTAGATTAGTGCCTCTAAAAATAAATCAGTAGCGTGATACTTGAAAACTTAAATATAATAATGTTTGAAATTTTAATTATAAGAATTGTGCTAAACAAAAAATTAAGTAGTTGAAATTAATAAAATCACAAGAAAACAGTGAAGCTTGTGAATTTAAACAAAAAACCGTTTTAAACTCATACTTTTAAGAGAGTTATAATATTAAATTCAAAGGAACTAGGTGAGCATTTAATCTTAACTAAAAAGTTTTGTGTTGATAACCCAAAATAGAATAAGTGATAAAAACCCAAACATATATTATACGAACAAATTAGTTATAAAAGAAAAATTTAATAAATCGTAAATGAATATTTTAATAAATAAACAAACGTTAAATTTGATTAAGTTTTAACCTTACCATCTTGGCCACAACACTCCAGATCATTTGAGCAAGTTCAAACAATCTTATGGATAGAGTTTCGCCACCATGTACAATCATTTCGGATGTTATATCGTCGATACCAGGTGCTTTATTGCGTTTTAATTTAGACAGCGCCACTTCGAATTCCTCTTTGGTTGGTTCGTCGACATGTACCTTTGCCGCACGAATAAGCTTTGCTCGTCGCCCGACTTGTTGCTGGTCACTTAAGTTCAGAAGATTCTCAAAATAAGCGGCCCAAATATCTAAAATATTTTTAAGGTCTACTTGTAGCTCCCCATCTTCGTTTTGAATAGCAGTCGATCTAGTTTGAGGGCCCTTCTTTAAGGTTTTAACCTGTTGAAAGAAGTTACGCGATTGATGTTCCTTATTAAAGCTTTCAATCTCCTCACACTGTCGCTTCCACCATTCTTTCTTCGCTTGTCTACATAGGTTTGTAACGGCTTGTCTTGCCAGTTTATAGTTCTCCTTCATGGACCTGGTGTTGCGTCCTTGTAGACACTTCAGATAGCAATCTCTTTTGTATTGAATAGCATCAAGGCATGCTTGATCCATCCATGGCTTCTGGTTCTGTGGTCGTCCAAGTATTCCCCCAGCAGCGCTTAAAACGGCATCTTTTAGCAAATACCATGACTTATCGACGTCTCCATTAATGGTTTCTGATTTCTCCAATGTTTCGGCAATATGGATTTGATATCTCTCTTCTGTTTCAGCATTCTTTAATGATGAGATGTTAAAACGTTTCCGTTGATTGAATTTTGGAATGCCTGGATTTGGGAAGTGGAACCTTATCGTTGCACATGCAAGGAAGTGATCAATTCCAATGTATGCACCTCTAAAGGATCGCACATCCAGAACGCTCGAAAAGAAACGTGCTGTTACTGGAACGTGATCAATTTGATTTCGAGTATTTCCATTCGGTGAGACCCAAGTCTGCTTATGAATCGACCGATGCGGTAAGAACGCACTGGCAATTCTCAAATTATTTGATAATGCAAACTCAGTAATTCTCTCACCATTATCATTCGAATTCAAATGCAAGCTGTTAGGACCACCACATTTCCATAAGAGATATCTCTTCCAACCTGTCCATTAAAGTCACCAAGAACCATAATGAAGTCGCGTGTTGGTATTTGTTTTATAACTTCTTCCAGTGCTATGTAGAAATTATCCTTCTCGTTGACGGTCTTAGCTTCAGTTGGTGCATGCACGGCAATAAGAGAAATGTTGTTATATGTACCGCGTACACGTAGGTAGCAGATCCTCTCACTGACCGGGATGAATTTCATCACGGCTTCTTGTATGCGTGCACCAACAAGAAAGCCAGTTTCAAATTCTCTTCGAGAAGAATGATCACTACAGTATAGCGAGTGCTATCCAAATCTTGTTTTCCGATTATCGGCTGTCTAATTTCTTGGAGAGCAATAATATCCATCATATACCTCTGTTTCTAGACTTATAAGAGCATCAGGATCGCTCAGGCTGCGCACGTTCCACGTTTCGATTCGGTAGTCTGGCCCTTTTTCACGTCCAGGTAAAATTCTGTTTTGTGTCCGGGTCTGTTCTCCTTCTGATAACCAAATTTAACATATTATTTTTTTTCCGGGGTTAGGGTGTTAACCTTAGGCCCAACCCAAATTGTTGTGAATGGGTCCATTCTGCATATTAAGGTCACCAGAAACAACCTTTTTACACGTTTATATTGCGAGCCGCTTGATTCAAGACAGACGCCCGCTCCAAACCGCCCCTGACATGGAGAACAGACGCTTGAGTCGCAATGGTTGTCGCCAATTCGCCGTGATGTAGCGTCATTGACTAAGCAGTTTTTACTCTGCTTGTCTCCAACACACCAACCTAATTCTGTCAGCATTACCCAGGCAGCACGGCGTGGACGTCGAATTTCAGATTTCGCTACCCATTCTTTACTATTACCTTTTGATTTATTTGATTCTTAGTTGACTACGATGTAATTTTGAAGATTTGAATTTTTCCGTTCGATGACTGTACTTTTTCTTTAATAGATTTTTTTTTTGAAGATTTTTATCTTCGATACCTAGTAATAGAATGCAAAGAGATTTCTTTGTGCGTACATCGTACACATGGAATGCTTTGCCCGAATCAATAGTCTCGAGTGCTTTCAATCCACAAAGATTTAAAAAAAGCGTCCACCTATACCTCAAGACGCAAGTTGTTGTGGGACCTACGTCTTAAAAGGTATCTATGTGTTGTTGTGACACATTTTGTAATTCCTACTACACAACACTTCTTATTAAAAAAAAAAAAAAAAAAACGATGACTGTGACGTAATTTTGAAGACTCGGTTTTTTCCGTTCGACGGCTGTATTTTTGTTTTAATAGATTTTTTTTTGAAGATTTTTATCTTAACGATGACTGCGACGTAATTCACTTCCTTTTATTATAACTTTTGGATCAGTTTTTCTTACTTGTACCGATAAATGTGAAGCACTTTAATTTAATATAATGTTTTTTAAGTTATTCCGACGCACTTTATTTTAATATAATGTTTTCTAAATTATTCCGACGCAATTTATTATTTTATTTTTTTTTTTGAAGATTTCTTGTTGAAGATATTTCTTAATTTATCCGGTTTGATAGGAAGGACAAAAATGTTATTATTATGAATTTAAAAACTTTGTGGACTGTATATTTTTATTTGTTTTATTTCTTTTAGTTTACATAAATTATTTTCTATCTTTTATAATGAACGAAGTTGAAGAGATTAATGATCCTTTTTTTATTAAAAACGAAGCCTTTTAGAGAGAGATCAAGACAAAAAAAACACATAATTCTATACTCTTTTATTTTCGTAGTACTATTTTCCACACCACAACAGGGGTAAAGTACAAGGCGCGTTTTTTTTAAACATGGTGTCCCACGGAGGCCTAATGCATGTATCCCCTTATTAAAATGAAATAAAATAATAACATTACACTTATACTAATAAAATAATCATAATTTTATCTAAAATAATTACATTACACTTAAACTAATGAAATACAAATTATTTGAACTATTTTAGCATATTATACGGTCCTAAAATGGTGCAGCAACATTATGGTTAATGGCAGCAGTAATGCTGAAAAATAAAAATAACTTAATTAACAAAATATTTGTAATAATAAAAATCGTAGCTTATAATAAAATTCGAACTTACTAAAACATATTATTCCATCCAATGCAATATACTCTCATTATTTAGAAACGCACACAACGT
>CAVNZG010001671.1:0-65325 GCA_963693315.1 Diogma glabrata
AATCGCTCGTCAAAATGCACTCACATCACAAAATAACAAAAATTGAGGGGCAAACTGTGAAGACCCCTGGTCGAAAAAAAAAATTCTAAGAGAACTTGTATTTTTTATTTATCAAAGACTATCTATAAACAAAAAATAATCAAAATTAAAAGGGGTCAAGTCAAAACGTTGTTGAATCTTCGTGAAATTGCTCATATATATATATATATATATATATATATATATATATATATATATATATATATATATATATATATATATATATATATATATATATATATATATATATATATATATATATATATATATATATATATATATATATATATATATATATATATATATATATATATATATATATATATATATATATATATATATATATATATATATATATATATATATATATATATATATATATATATATATATATATATATATATATATATATATATATATATATATATATATATATATATATTAGGGTGCTTTTTTTTGGGCGACAATTCTTTTTTTCTGGTGCCCCACCAAAATTTTGTTGGAAATACCCAAGAAAACGTCCTCCTAAAATTTGAGCCCTCAAAATTAATGTTTAGCACTCGGCATCGGCGTTTGAAGATTTTCCATACAAAATACATGTAAACTATAGTGTTTTTTTAAAAAAAAAATTACAGCTCAGCGGCATTTTATACTATTTCAAAAAGGAAAAAAGCCACTAACTCAGGACTAAATTATCTACAAAAATGCCGAAATAGATGTAACTGTAACTTACACCGGTGACACAGTACAGATCACTAAATTCAGTTTTATGTGTTTTTCTTGTTCTTTTGTTTTTATTTCATAAATGGCTAAAGCTACAGGAAAAATGTTAATAACAAAGTTGTAGTTAATTAAGTTTCCTACAAAAAACTCAAAAGAACCGACTCTCTACGATTGATATTTCTCGAGATAATAAACTTTTATTATTTTAGAACTTGCGATTTTCATAAATTGATGACGAAAATCTCTTAAAACATCCATTTTGGATGCCGCTTGTAACGACAAAGTTGTAGTTAATTAAGTTTCCGTAATAACAAAGTTGTAGTTAATTAAGTTTCCTACAAAAAACTCAAAAGAACCGACTCTCTACGATTGATATTTCTCGAGATAATAAACTTTTATTATTTTAGAACTTGCGATTTTCATAAATTGATGATGAAAATCTCTTAAAACATCCATTTTGGTGCCGCTTGGACCTTTTTTATTTCTTTTCGAAAAAATTAAAAAAAAAATTAAAACAAAGCTGAGTCATTATTGTTTTAAATTAAGGAATATTTTCTTCTTAGATTTGGAATATTTGGAAGTTGGTTAGTTGAAATAAATATATGCATATTGATTACACATTTACAAAAGTCTTCCTAAATTGTAGATATTTGAATTATTTGAGGTGTAAAAGTTGTTTGACAATTTTAGATTATAAATTATGTGTGGTGGTGTTGTAGGTGTGACGTTGTGAGAACGTTTATTCGCTCTTTGGTGGATTTAATATGTTATTAAAAGTAGTTTTGACCAAATTAAATAAAACTGTTCCGAAATCACATTGATAAAGTAGTTTCCGTTAATGTATTTAGTTTGGTTTGAAAAAGTTTTTGGATTATTCTGGACTTGGACTATTCTACTTAAATTTTTTATTTAAACTAATCTGACACATTCAATTCTATTTGTATACAAAGCTGTCTGGTCCCGAAACCTACCAATTTCGAGCGGATATACGTGCCGGTTGGACTTTTTAAATTGTATTTACACTCACTTTACCAGTTTTACCATACTCACTCTGTTGATCATTGTTTCTATTCACCGTTTGTTCTATACTGTTAGTGCTTGATCCACCTGCTTGCATGTTGCTTGATTGTTGTTTTGTTACCCCTGATGCTCGGGCTATATTCACAGCGTTGTCACAAGTTAAATTCTCAGTTTCCAGTAATTTCTTTTGCAAATTTTTGTCACATACACCTAACACGATTCTGTCCCGCAGCATTCTGGCTTCATCTTTAAAATTACAAGTACGTACCAATTTACGTATGTCCATAAAAAAGTTACCAAATGGCTCGTTAGTAGCTTGCTAACGACTGTGAAACTTGTATGTTTCGTAAACTTCATTGGTTTTTGATTTACAGAACGATTCGAACGCCTTGACCACATTGTCATACTTATCTTTTTCGTCAGCTTGTAAATTGAACGAATTAAAGACTTCAATGGCATCAGGACCTATTATGTTGAGGAAAATGGCTACCTTAACTGGTTCTGGTTTCTTCGATAACTCAATTGCCGTGGCAAAAATTCTAAAATTTTGCCACAAAACTCGCCAATTTTCTGAAATATTTCCATTCAGAATCAATGTGTCAACCTTTCTCACATAATCCATACTTTTCCTTTCAATAAACACTGTTTTTGGTGGTCTACCACGAGGTCTTTTCACATCACTTTTGTATTTTTCCTCACCTCTGATTCTTCCCATAAAATATAAAAATAATATAACAATATACAACTTCACTTTGTTTTAAAGTTTTTGATAATATATAACATATTTATACAGTGGCGGATTACCATAGAGGCGGAAGAGGCGGTCGCCTCGGGCCCCACATGCACAGGGGCCCCCTCGCTACAAATAGTATTGATATTTTATAGGTATTCAAATATCAGATGACTGCGTTCATTCAACCAAAGTTTTTAAACCTAAAGATTTTTTTAATATTATCCCACATGTAAAAGTGTTAGGTTGTCAATTTGTATTACTTTTTTTCATGTATGTATTTATTTTAATAATTCTAATTTGATAGTTTTATAATTTTTTAATGTACAAATTCGTTTTCCAATTTGTATAGTAAAAAACATTTTGTTTTGAAAAGTTCCACTGTTACGAATGAATATTAATACTAAAACTTTATTTGCAATGGGCTGTTATTATGGGCTATTATTTTGAAAATGTACATCGAAAAAAAAACAACTATTTTTTAAAAATCTGAAATTTTGATATTTTGTTGGTATTGACGAAAGGAAAAAAGTCATTTCTGCTTTTATTTTAGGGTACTCTGAATCGGAGTTATGCGCGGTTGAATTTTGAGGCTTTTTCACGTAGTTTTTGGTAATGGTGGCAATGTTTTGTGAATAGGTGCCACAAATTTCATCCGACTTACGTATATTTTTGCAAGTAAAAAGGAAAATAATTGAATAATTGAAATAAGTAAGTTTAAAATTAATAACTTTTCTCTTTTCCGCTAGGCGGCGCGTAAAACCTTGGTTTACTTCAAAGCTCATATCTCAAAAAGTAGGCTTTTTTTTTTTTTTGTTTTTCACAAATTTTAAAGTAAACATATGCAGCTATGAAATTGAGAAATAAAAAGTCAGCAATTCAATATGGATTTTTTCTTACGATTTTTTAAAGTTTGGTATATGAAAAATTCACATGTGTTTTTTTATTAAGCTAATAATCTTGTACTAAATCTGGATCTAATAAATTAAACATTTCATATTTAAACACCTGCAATAAATTTGAACCATTTTTTGTGTATTTCTGATTGAGAAACAGGTTTTTATTCAGAATAAGAATTGGAGATCCCAATGATCGAAGATTTTGTTATAATTTCAACATCACCAACACTAACATTAGAAAAAAACATTAAAAAAATATTTTTTCTATAAACATTATAATTTAATCAATATTATAAATAAATACATTAAAAAATTAATTTACATATTTTTTTTGCTTTTAAATTGAAATATTTATGATCATCAGAAAAAGAAAACATTTTGGCAATTATTTTATCGGGTGTAGTGTTATCCGGTAAAAAACAGTGGAATCCTTGAGTTCTTTGTTTTCTTCCAAGAACATTTCGTAGATGTCAGTGAGGGTCCATAACACCAACCGCTTTGATTTCTTAATTTTTGTCGATCCTTCTGTAATAGTAACAACATCTTTAAGGCCAGGCATTGTTCTACTAATTTCCTCTGATAAGAAGTATGTTTGAATTTGTTTTACTATATTTTGTGACAAACTGTGCACTTGTTTGCTTTGAGGCCAACTGTAAGGACCTACTGTTTCCAACAGATCCATGGCGAATTCTACCAGTCGTCTTGATGCATTAAATTCATCCTGGATACGTTGATTTGACCAAAATTTACGTGGTAGAGTTGTCAACAAAAACACTTGTTTTGATTTACAGCTGGCATCTTTAAACTCTTTTTTAAGGTTCATAAGCCATGATGTATATTCACATTCCTCGTTTGGTGATAACACTTTAACTGAATCTACTTGAAATATTCTTTGACTTATTGCCGATGTGACACTTGCAATTTTTTTATAACTTCCTGTTGTAATATGATTTTGTTTGATAGGAGATTCGGCTAACCTTCCAAGAACATTGTTAATATCTTCTAAAATGTCATTAAGTACACTGAAAAAAATTTCTGGGTAATTGTAACCAAAAAACATACTTAACTTAACCAAGAATATCGGTTGTTTTTCAACCAGCTAAGCGCAAGTTTAATATTATTAATTTTGCATGGGTTACTTTAACATTTGCTTTTGCTTAGTAAATTAGAACTTTGTATCTGGTCAATTTTAACTATAAATGACATCAGTAATTGCTTAGTTATTTTGACCTTTGCTAATCATTTAACTTAACAAATTTTTTAGTCAATTTCACTTATGAATAGTTAAAAGATATTAGTTTGTATTAAACTATTTTCAACGTTATTTTTAACGAATTTTAAAAATGTGGCTTGTTTAATCTAACCATTTTTTACTATGCGTTATAGTTCATTTAAACCAAATGTTGACCTATTTCTTAGTTAAGTTAACGCATGTTTGTTATATTTTAACACACATTTGAACTTTTTTCTAAGTTAAAATAACTTTATAATTAATTATATACTAAACAAAGAAATACCTGATTTTTGCTCAGTTATTAGAAATTAATATAAGAATACATTAAATAAAAATTAAACACTAAATACATAAAAACAAAATAAATTTAAACAGGTATGAAATAATTGCATGATTGCTAATGCTAAGTTTATACCGCCGATAGTTTAATAGAATAATATGTTTTTACTATTTAACGATATCATGGGTGTTTATACCACAAAAAAGTATTATGTATTCACTGAAAATAAAATTCAATAAAATTGTCGTTAAATAAAAACATTAATGATTATTGAACTCCTTTCGTTGGCTTAATAAACAACATCGTTGGTTCGATAAATAATTTGTTAATATTACGAATGGTTTCGAATAACGAATGATAAATTGTTTATAGATCCAATAAAAAGTAGCTCAGAGTAAAGTAGCTCAAAAGTAGTAACTGTTTATTAATACAACGAACAATTTTATTGGAGTTTAGTAAATTTTTTTTCAGGGTTCTATCTGTGGTATAAACGCTCGGAATAATTTTGAGAGATAGAATGCGGTAGCCATATATCTAATTCGTCATGCTACCTGGGCAACGCTAACAGAATTAGATTGGTGTAGTTGAGAGGGGCAGAGTAAATACTGCTTATACTCAATGATTCTGCACCATGGCGAATCATTGGCGCCATATAACCAATGCAACTCAAGACTCTGTTCTCCATGCTAGGTACGGCTTGGAGCAGGCGTCTGTCTTGGATCAAGCGGCTTGCTATATAAAAGTGTAAAAAGCGTATGTTCGCCATGTTAGGGGCGGCTTGGATCTTGCGTCTCTCTTGGATCAAGCGGCTCGCTATATAAACGTGTAAAAAGTTTGTTTTTGGTGACCTTAAGATGCAGAAAGAACCCATTCACGAAAATTTGGGTTGGGTGATGGGTTAACACTCCATTTCCGTAAAAAATTATTGGTCATGAATTCTGTACACTGGCCTTGGACTATCTCGGATTCATCACAAGAACGTTCTCGGAAACAGTACCCGAACTAGGATTTAAAAATGAGAACCTGGAACGTGCTAGGCCTTAGAAGACCAGAAGATCTACTAAAACTTACAAACCAAGACGGTAGCTACACACTAGATATAGGGGAATTACAAGAACTAAGATAGCCAGGTAGTGGAATCTATGAAACAGCCAAAGGATACACTCTCTACTATTGCGCTCATCAACAGGAGGAGAATTTGGAGTTGGCTTTCTCATACATCGTCGCGTGAATCAACATATTATCGACTTTTGCCCAATTAATATGCGATAATGCACAATGAGTAACGATCATCAATGTTCATGCACCTACTGAAAACAGAGCAGATGATATGAAAGACCTGTTTTTTCTAGAACTCGAAGAAGTCATCAATAACATATCGCGGCACGATATAAAAATCGTGGTAGGTGACTTGAATGCTCAAATTGGAAGACGTACAGAACTTTAAACACATATCGGCCCTAACAGCTTGCATCATACCGGTAACAATAACAGCTTTCGTGCAGGTGAACTGGCTATGGTGTATGATCTAGTAATATCTAGCACATTCTGTCCTCATAAGAGAATCCACAAAGCAACGTGGAAATCAAGTGATGGAATAACTGACAATCAAATCGATCATGTCATGATTTTTAAGAGACACTCTACAAGTGTGACTGACGTTCGATCAATATAGAGGTGCTGATATGGACACCGCAAGTTGTCATCTACGTTTAATAGACAAGCAAAAACGACGGTACGCTGGAATGTCGAAGCATTTAAACATCAGGAAACGCTGAATAGAGATGTGATGTTCCATTAATGTGAGGTGCTGTCTGAGATGCCACTAAACATACCAGAAGAATGACAAACGCAAAGAATTGACAGATTTATAAAATTCATCATAAACCCAAAATTAATGTAAAATCAAACGTCAAACTTATAGGGTCTTGCGTTACCGAAAAGTTTAAAGTAATGTTAAGGATAAGTTTAACGACTAGAATTCGGACATTATAATATAGATCAAAATCATAAATATCAAATAACTATCTGTTATAGTAAAACAGTATTATTATATCAGTTAATATCGTAATAGTTTAGTAGCTATTTGCTATTATTCTATTATTGTGTAAACTCTACCGAGGCACTCTACCGAAAATACAAATTTCAAGAGTTGCCATCAATTTCTAGTTAATTTTTTTTAAATTCCTTCTCAAATAATGAGTTTTTGCACCAAAATTTTAAGACATAAACGTGTTAAACCCGAAACCTGGATTTAAAAAAAAGAAGACAGTCTTGAGGACTGCCGACAGAAGTGAAAACTTAAAACTGTGAGATAGCTGTGTTTTTATCGGCTAAATAGAACTAAATCTTTACTTATTTTACCACACTTACACACTGTTATTAACTGAGAAAACATCAGAATATTTAATAAAAAGAAAGAACCAAAAGAACGAGAATAAAACTATTTATTATACATTATTTAATTTTTTTTATATAACTTAAATTACAACTAAATCTTTGCTTACTATACCACACGTACATACTGTTATTAAAAATCAAAAATTTAATTCAATAAAAAAGAAAAAGAAACAAATAATAAATCAAGAAAATAAGAATATAACAAATAATTACAATTTATTTAACTCTCAATATTTATTTTAAATTTAATATTTATTTAGTGTGACTATAACTCGAATATATAAATTTTCCCCATACAAAATCGCACAACTCACCTAAAGAAGTTTTTACTCAAAAAAATCAAAAATCGTTGCGATGCTAATACGAATGAAATGCTTGAAACTCGTTTTGCAGCATTTTCCAAAATATTTGTTTTCATATGAGTGGCTTTGCAAATATTTTTATCTCCAAATAATTTTGTAATAAATATATAATCTAATATTGTACTTAATTGCATTCAGTATATTTTGTCTGTTTAATACTGTTTTTAGAAATTCACTGTTCAGTTAAACGGAAAATTTGAAAAAATGCTTAAAATAACAGAAATTTGAGTAACATAACTTTGAACTTAAAATAACAGAACCTCCGAAACTTTTTTGTTTTTGAGTAAAAGATGTAAGTAAAAATAAAATAAATAAAGTAAAAATAAATGAAGGTTATACATATTGGAAAAAATATTAATAATATTTTGTTTGGCAACTTTTTGTTAATGTTACTGAAAGCAATGAACTGTTTTTAAAAATTTAGCCCAAATTCTGAAAGTTTGTACTAAAAAAGTTAGGAAATCACAAAACAACGTGGGTACAAAACAACCTCCTAACTTTAAATCTGAAAAATAAAAATAGCAAATTGCAAATAGCGATAGCAAAATAGTACATGTATTAAATTTTGAACTTTAAACGATTTTTATTTATTTTACAAAATATTCGCGTAACTTTGATGTACATAATTAGTAAGGTTATAACTTGTATGTTTCCTTAGATGATTTTAATAAAGATAACAATTTTGAAGGAATATAATTTACCTTTATAGACGACATCTTTTAAGACAAAATTGTTGATTCACTTTCAATACATTTTTTAGTTTGACATTAAGCTTTTAAACTATTTAATTGGTAAAAACTATAATTTCACACATTTTACGCATTTTGCTTAAAACAAACTATTGTTTAACTTTTTGAACTATTGTTTAAAATCTGTGATTATAATTCACAAATCGCACTTTATTATCGGTATTTACATTAAGTCCACTAAATTTCAAACCATTCGCCTTCAAATTTTTATTATAATTTTAGTTTTCATTTATTTTATTTAACAACAGAAATCAACGAACAGCTTGTAAGCATTGTTAAAAGAAACATGTTTTGTTAATACACTCAAATTAAACCACATGTCCATTGAAAAACAGACAACTGTTTGTTGAATTTTACATACAATTTTCTCTCTTTATTTTCTGCATATCTTCCTCCCCGGGCGTACCTATATACCTTAGTTCTTTTGTTTGTATTGTATATTTTTACTAAAGTAAAGTAGTATAATGTCGTTTTCTTTTTACCAAAAAATTGCTCTAAACACGCCCATTTTTGATCTAGATCGATTTTTTTTGACATTACGTATTCTATTTGACAAAAAAAGCACTTTTTTTGCTCTGAAAATAAATCTAAATTTTTTCGTAGAGCAAGTTGTTGCACAGAGTTGCACAAATACATTTACACATCTCTCAAAATTTGTAGACAAACAAAACGCCATTTAGTTATTATTATTTTTTTTAAGTGAAATATTATTGTTTAAATAAATCTTATGTTTAAATCGTGTTTTAAATTAAAAATTAATACAAATTATTTAATTAAATACAATTAATTATTAAAACATTAAATGACAGTTTCACAAACACAACTACAAAACCAGATCGAATTCTGTCATATTCTTTTTATGAAAAAAAAAATCACTCTTTCTGCTCTGGCAAAAAGAAAACGACATAAGATATCACATAGAATAATATACCACATTTGCAGTAATATTAACTGTTTAAATTATTAAATATATTTAATACTTTTAACTCAGCACCACCACATGACCACACAACACCTTAACAATCCCAGCGCCGGCGCTAGCGATTTTGGCGCCTGGTGCAGTTTTCAAAAATGCCGCCCTAAAAAAATCTATTTGTCGTAAATAATCCGTTTCCACATCACCCAAAAGGTAGGATATGCAGTGCATTTTTTTTAACGAGGTATCCCACGTTGGTATAGTCCTCAAAAATAAACATTAAAAAAATAAATAAAAGATTAAATATTGTTATCGTTCTAATCCAGCGTACGAATTTCAATAACAAAAAATTAATATTAAAAATATATTTAAAAAATAAATAAAGATTTAATATTGCTATCGTACTTACTAATATAGCGTACGAATTTCAATAACAAAAAATTGGATAAATAGCACTAAAATTCAAGCGTGTATTTTTAAATTGTAAAATATATTAGTTAATTAAATTTTATTTTACGCGCTTTGATTCTTGCAAAGTCGTCTATCAAATCACTATAATCCAAGTTGCTCAGAAATTTACTTTCTATAGATATTCTAGCTAAATCTACCAGTCTTTCTTGTCCTATTGTACTACGTAAATAATTTTTAATAATTTTTAATTTAGAAAAGCTACGTTCACCGGAAGCTACTGTGACTGGTATTGTCAATAAAATTCTAAGAGCTACAACTAGATTTGGTAATATCTGGTCGAATTTCTTTTGAAATATAAAATCTAATGATTCTATAGGGCTTAAAGTTCCTGAAATTATACTTTGGAATGTTTTAATTTTGTCCCATAAATCTAAACCTACTATATCAGACTTTAAATTGAAAGTTAAATGCTTTTCTAGGGAAAGACAATTATTTAAATGATCAGAAGCATTTAATGAAGCCACAGAAATATTATGCAAAAATTTGAAAATATTATTGTGTTCCGAAATTTGATCAAACCGTTCGCTAACAGATTGAATCGCCTGATCAAGGATTTGAAAATAAAATTTAACTTCAAATTTTTGTTCAGGATTTGATATGATTTCGTCTCTACCTTCGTACGAGGGTTTCGACTAGGGCGCCTTGGAGCATCCGGGCAATTTGGTGGAACATCTAATTTTAAAGCTATTTCTTTAGCTTGTAAGATAAACCCCAGAAATTTTTCCTCATTTCGTAAGTTCGTCAAAAACTCTTTTGTGCCCTCTAACAAATGTACTGCCGTCGTTAAACAAATAGCAGGACTTTGTAAATATTTGCTAAATATATTCATTTTATCAAGAATATTATATCAAATAATTATTGAACAAATAAATTCAATATGAATAATTTTGAGAGATAAACTATTCGTGTTATTTCTTGTTATTCCGTCCTTATCCTTGTCACTTCTTATTTGAACTAAAGCGTCATAAATATTACCTAAACTACACATTAAGGGTTTTAAAGCTTCTATGCGGCTTTTCCATCTTGTCGTACAGAGTGGTTTGAGAGTTAATGTTTTCACATTCTGTTTCAAAATGTCCCATCTTGAAACAGAACTAGAAAAAAAAACATATAAACATTGGACAGTATCAAAAAAATTTACAGCTTGAAGTGAACATTGAACTGAATTTAGAAGGACTAGGTTAGCTGAATGTGATGCACATGGCACAAAAAATGCTCGGGGTTCTATTTGTTTAATTTGAGCTTGCATTCCGATGTTTTTTCCCTTCATATTTGAGCCATTATCATAGCCTTGCCTTCTGCAATCACTAATTGAAAATTTTAGAGAAGTTAGTCGGTCTAAAACTAAATTCGTTAAACCCTTACCCGTCGTATCTGTAGCTTTTAAAAACCCATAAAAAGCTCCTTAATTTCATGTTTTATTTTGATTTCTATGAACAACTCTAACAATAAGTGATAATTGTTCAATGCGGCTCTGATCTGGAGTACAATCAACAATTATCGAAAAATATTTTGCACCTTTCATCATATCATCGATTTTATTTTGAATAACTTTCGACACGATTGAAATTAGTTCATTCTGCATTATACAAATATTTGTTTTGCGTCTCAATATTAGTTATCCGTCGTAGGTGTTCTGAAAGAACATTGTCAAATTCAGCAATTGCTTCTACTAATTTCAGAAAATTACCATTATTTTTGTCGTATAACCTGTCTGACCCACCCCTGAATGCCAAAGATTGCATTGAAAGAAATTTTCCAAAAAAAAATTAAGAATTTTTACACAGTGAAAAAAATATTTTTGGTAATAAATTTCGGTAATTAAAATATTTATTTTATTATTTTAAATTTATTTTTATTAATTGGGTTTTGGCGCCCTCCAATTTTAGCGCCCCGTCAAACTGCTCCTACTGCTCCAAGGAAGCGCCGGCCCTGAACAATCCATTATTTACTATAAAAAAGATTTAACAAACTCTCACCGAAACCATTTTAAAAAAGTTTTGCTTTTCAGTTGCAAAATCATTACTAAATAAACTAAAACAAAAAATAAAAAATAAATAATACGGTGAAATGAACCTAAAAATTTAGTGGTGCATAAGTAGATTTTACTTTGCATCATTTAAATTAGCCAGTTCATTGTTATATTGCATAGTAATGTCCTAATAATATCCTAATATATGAACATTTTTATTTACATATGTAAAACCATATATTTACATTTAATAATACTACAGAAAATTCCACTATCATTTGCCTCACATATGGTCTAACAGTTTTCAGACTTGAGTTTTAAATCACACTTCAGTTTAGCATTCAATGTTATCTTAAAAAATCACAACATTAATTAACTTAGCTAGTTTTGTAATATAAAACACGCATAGTTTAAATTAAACATAGCCTATTTTGAACAAATTAACCAAAAACAGGGTAGTTATAACTTAAACGCTTTAAACTAGCTTAAGTTTAACTTTATTTCTTTCAGTGTAGTTCAGGAACTGGTGGAGATATAGTATCAACCGAAACTGGTGATGGATCTAAAGATGCTGGAGGTATTTGAATATTTTCGTTCGTTGGAACATTGTCAACATCCTGATTTATAGAAATAACTTCACTATCGATAGTTTCCGAACATGAAAGCTGCTGTATAGAAAATATTAGTTGCATATGAATTTTTATTCATTTTAATAAAATAATTAAATTTACCTTATTTTTATAAATATCAGTGCGACATGTTTCACATATAAACTGGTCATCACGCAAAGTAAAATTTAGGGTCGCAGTTTTTTGAATAACAGCTGGTGTGACCAGTTTCACATTTTTTGATGTCCGCTGATGATTTTTGAGACCGTACAAGTTACAGCACAATTTGAAAGGCATTTCTATTATTATATTTTCTAAACGTTATGTCTTCTAAATATTTTAGAATATAATTGATTATAAGGCAATCCAATCAATATATATATACCCTTGAAATAGTTTTGACATAGGTAGAATCAGGTAAAATTAGGTAGGTACAATTTAATATATTTTGATTGGATGCAAGTATAATTTGGTCAAAAACCGTTTGTGGGCGTCATTAGAAATTTTAAATGTTAAAATTATGAGCCTCTAATGAGATTTTAATTAGTAAAAAGGGGCTGAATAGACATTTTTTAAAATGAATAAACATTTTACACACCCTTTTAATAATTTAAATTCCTTTATTTTACCACTTAACTTAAATTAATTTTTAATAAGTTTTTAACCATTTAACCGCACAGAAAATGGTTCAAATTTATTGCAGGTGTTAAAATATGAAATGTTTAATTTATTAGATTCAGATTTAGTACAAGATTATTAGCTTAATAAAAAAACACATGTGAATTTTTCATATACCAAACTTTAAAAAATCGTAAGAAAAAATCCATATTGAATTGCTGACTTTTTATTTCTCAATTTCATAGCTGCATATGTTTACTTTAAAATTTGTGAAAAACAAAAAAAAAAAAGCCTACTTTTTGAGATATGAGCTTTGAAGTAAACCAAGGTTTTACGCGCCGCCTAGCGGAAAAGAGAAAAGTTATTAATTTTAAACTTACTTATTTCAATTATTCAATTATTTTCCTTTTTACTTGCAAAAATATACGTAAGTAGGATGAAATTTGTGGCACCTATTCACAAAACATTGCCACCATTACCAAAAACTACGTGAAAAAGCCTCAAAATTCAACCGCGCATAACTCCGATTCAGAGTACACAAAAAATAAAAGCAGAAATGACTTTTTTCCTTTTGTCAATGCCAACAATATATCAAAATTTCAGATTTTTTAAAAATCAAAAATTTAAAAATCAACAAAAAAATGTACGTTTTCAAAATAATAAATAGCCCTATATCAATCGCAAAATTATTGATAAAAACAAAATCCAGATAAGTATTTTTTGGATATTTGAAGTATATTTGAGTTTTATGTTTTCATCAATGATTTTGGATTTCTTTTAAGACCTACAATTTATTGAAAGCATTAAACTGAAAACCTCAATTTTAAGCATATAATTGTACATATTTTAGATTAATTTCATATATAACTAAATAAATGAAAACTTTTTAACGTGTAGAATTGAAATCTTTTATTGTATGCTTAAAATCCATGTATTTTTTATACAATACATGCTAAATTCATCATTTGGATTAACGTTTGAAAAGGGTTTCCATATGATATGATTGATATAGTATAGGTGTTTTAGCTTTAGTTGTATATTTCGTTTTATCAACGTTGATTGGGGAAAAGATTGTCTAAAAAATTTGATTGAAAAATTTGAAAAAAAGATTGTTTGTAACTGGACGTATTGATACTCATTGGCGTAACTAGGAAATTGTTCTAGGGTGGGCCTGGCCCCATGGCCTCAAAAATATTGCTGAGTAAAATAATTAATAAAGTTTCCGTTTTTATTTCTTTCTTTTAATACATAACGGGTGTGTCAATTTGAGGTTAATTTTCAAATTTACGGTCATTTATATTTTTTTGCTAGATTATTTATGTTAGGTTAGGTTGCAGTGACTGTCACCAAAACACAACATCAGGACGACATACTTAGACCAAAGTATGTCGGTTGTGATACCAAAGAATCTCGTTCCCAACTCGAACCATTTGCAGCTTCTAATGAAGCTAAGTATTTGCGTGATTTTGAAATTATCCAGGTCGGTGAAAGTTTTAAATGTATGCGTTCCAAAATGAGTTTGCCGTATAATTGGCGAATGCTGGACATTTGCAAAGTAGATGAAACGCTGGTTCCACCTGAACCTCCTCCTTACAGCTCCTGCAAATCAACACTTGGGTACTTTCCAAGGATCCAGTAACCAGTGATGACTTTAACAATGAACTAGTTTTCTGCACTTAGAAAAAAAAACGATGCGTTTGTTACTTATGCGCTATAGTAACTCCAAAATTGTAAACATAACGTACGTTTTTCTAAAATTTACTAGTACAAAGTATTGATAATTTAAGTAATATAAAAATATAAATAAAGCAAAATTGGAATTGTAAAATTTTTGAAAATAAATTTACTACTGAAACAGTAAATTTTGAAAGATGAAAACAAAGTTACCTAATGGTCGTTACATTTACTTCACAATTTTGTAAAACATAACCGTCGAAAAATGCTAAATTTACATGGCAAATAGTGCTAAACATACTTATACACACACGTATATATAATCCACTATTTACCCAAAGAGATTAACTTAAGTATGCTGGAAATTGCTTATATGATACGTACTTTTTACTAAGGCATCTTTAAATTTACGCTTTCATAGTTTGAAAATTACGTATGACTTCGAGTATTAAAGTCATATAAAACGTAAATTTTACTTAAAATAATAGTAAAATTTACATATATATAGCTGTCAATTTATGCAGCACGTGTTCTTACGTTTTGGCGTGGCGTTTTGTTTGTTTACTAATTTTGAGAGATATATGTATTTCTTTTTTTTATTGTATTTTATGTTTTGCTCTATAGCTAAAAATCTAGATTCAAAAAAATCTTTTTAGGGTGAAAACTCACTTTTTTTGACCAAATAAAACACGTAATGTCAAATAATAAATTGATCTGAGAGCAAAAAATGTCAGAACAATGTTTTGGCAAAAAGAATTTGACATATATATAATTGTTATTTCTGTGATACCTTAGTTACATTATTATTATTGTCGGAATAAATTTGAAATGTTTAGGTCTATATAATTTTAAAATAACTACAGTATCGATAAATTGAAATGCTGTGAAATTGAATTTTTATGAATAAAAAGGAATCATTTTTATGTTATTTTAAAAAAATAATAAAAATGTAATAAAAATAAATAGTGGTCAGTCTGTGAATTGAACCCTCGAACGTCCTAAACTTAAGCATCAACATAATATTCATAAATAAATTGATGTAAATAATTATTTAGATAGACGAATGGTTAATGCTGCTGCCTTGTACACAGAGGTCTGGGGATCGAATCCGGGTTAAGTCCAAAATAAATATTAATAATAAATAGCATTTAACTTTTACAGGCCCCTTCTTAACCGCTGTTATCATTACCATGTATAACTCCCCCCTGAATTGATAAAAAAAAACGATTCATAATTGCAAAAAAACTAAAATTTTTTTCATTTTTTTGGTGAGACAAGATGGTAGCATAATAGTAGCATAACAGCGCAAAATGTTTTACATGCTTTTAAGTAGATTTTACTTAGTCAATTTTGTTTAGTTTACTTATGCCTCCGCTGGCTCAATTCGTACGTCATTCTCAGTTAAATTTACATATACTTTACGTTAAATAAGCTATCGTTTTTTTCTGTGTGTGCCTACTCAAGGTTATAAGTTTTTTGGAACGCTGTAGGTCTAGTCTAAGAAAGATTTACCTGCTTATCTTGCAACTAATGGTGTTTGACCACCGACCTATAGATTACGCATTTAACCCTGTCATAAGTTAGTTGTTTGAGAGGAGCAAACGACTCGCTTAGAGCTTCTTCTTGTAGAAGATCGAGTTCAGTCCTTTGCCTAGAAAATCCGTCCGCTATATGGTTGCATTTAACGCCACTGTGACCCGGCACCTATATAATATGAACGGTGAAATTGCCGGTGGTTTAGTGTCACTTTTGACGTCGTTGCTACTACATCTACCGATTCGAATACCGTTATTTATGCTATGTTGTTTGCAGTTATTTATGTTTATATTTAGATACATATTTGTGTAAATAATAAATCTTTAAATTATAAAACTAAGAAAAAAATGTTCTTTTTAAAATCGACATGTTTGACAAATTAAAATTGAAAAAAATCATATAAAATTATAAATTGTTATATCAGTATGATATTTTTATAAATCCTCACTTAGTAACTTTCAAACAAACAAAAATTATACAAAATCAACATTCCTAGTTTCTAAATTAAACTTTACATTCTTAGTCTCTAAAACTATTGAAAAAATAAAAATAAAAAATAGTTCAAAAATAATAATTCATTGTTTACAGTAATCATGCACTCCCCCAACCATTTAATGCAGTACTGTGCACAACGATCTTCATTTTCAGCCATACAAAGTTCAGATAATTCCAAAAATAAATCCATCAGACTTCGAATTCCGTCGTCAATTCGCTAATGATCATACAAACAAACGGGGATATTACTTCTACTTAGGCGCCAAGATTTTTTTATTTGATATAGAATCACTCACTGAAGCGAATAAAACCAAAACGAGTTGTATATCAGCCCTGGGGTCCAAAATACAGGCCTTTGAAAAAAGCAAATTCCATTCAAAATTACAGTTTGAAAATAATTTTTTCTGTTTTTTTAATTTTTGCTTTATGTCATATTTGCTTATAAGATAAACAGATCAAAACTGTCCCTTTCACTAAATTTTCTTAATTTAAGATAAAAAAACAAAAAAAAAATCCACTTGAGCCTAAGTTCAAGTCCAATCTTGCCTCAAATGGTCATAACGTGGGCCCCTAAGGTTATAATTATTTTTTTTAAGTTATTCATGTATGATTCTTTGAAATTGTATATCAAAAATAACATTTAAATTGCAACATTTGGTAAAAAAAAGTGTATTTTTATACGATATTTTTTGTTTCATAGGCCTATATCTTGGTCCCCGGGGCTCATTTACAAAAAAAAAATTTTGTAATTTGCTTATAAAAGTACACTAAAAAAAAAATTGGCTGACGCCTAAGTAAAAGTAATCTTGCCAAACAAACTTAAAACTACGAGTGTTGGTGTTTCGGTGTGGTTTTAGGTCTTATGGAGCAATGAGACCGTATTTTTTTAAAACGAAGTCTATATTGTTCTTATTGCGATGTTTTTCGTTGAACAAATTGGAAGGTGTGGTTTTCCAGAAATTATGAATTCATTTGACATTCTGATATCTGGCACATCACATGTTGGAAAGAAAATGTTTGCTTTTCTAAACTTCGCTACTATGGTGAACCGATAAGATAAACCACCATTTTATAGCTACTTTTGTGGCAATCTTATTGGTAGTGCTTATTAAACATCCTTATTAAATTTAAATGAAGATCAGTGATATGAATAATATCATTAATAATATAATTGTACGTTTTGAAATAATTTTGAACAGTAAATTTGTTAGTAAAGAAATACATTTTCATTTTCCCTAACTGTTATATATACTTCATGAACTTTGTATTCTAGGGGGGCCGAAATTCGTCTAGGGGGGGCCGGGCCCTCTGGGCCCCTACCTAGTTACGCCTATGTTGATACTCAAATAGCTCGTGAAATTGAAGTACAACAAAAATACTGGCGGGAAGTTTTAAAAAGAGTTGCAGCTACAGTAAAGCTATTGGCTACTTTGGGTTTAGCATTTCGTGGTCATCGAGAAGAGATTGATTCGAACAGAAAAGGAAATTTTATGACATGCATTGAGTACCTATCCCAATTTGATGATTTTCTTAAAAATCATTTGGAGAGGTACAGCCATCCACGAAAAGGTAATGTAAGTTATTTATCACATACCACATGCGATGAATTTATAAATTTAATGGGAACTGAAGTAAAAGAACACCTAATGCAAGAAATTCAGGACTCTTTATATTATTCAATTATTGTTGATTCTACGCCAGACGTGAACCACACTGACCAACTAAGTTTTATATTAAGGTACATTTATAAAGTGGGCGATGCGAGAAAACGATTTTTGGATTTTTACAAATTGAAAATCACAATTCAGAATATCTAGCACAACTTATTTTGAAAACTTTAAACAATTTGTCTTTGGATATTAAAAATTGTCGCGGTCAAACATATATGGCCGGAAAATATAATGGTTTACAAGCCAGAATTAAAACTCTAAGTGAGACCGCCATTTTTATTCCTTGTACAAGTCATACGCTTAATTTAATTGGAAATTATGCTGCAGCTGCCTATTCTACTGCAGTGTATTATTTTAACTTTATCCAAAATATATATGTATTCTTTTCTTCATCTACTCACAGATGGAAGTTGCTTATTGATAATTTTTCCGATCCTAATTTCAAACGTATTAAAAAATTAAGTGACACAAGTGACAAGATGGTCTGCAAGAGCTGATGCAGTATCCGCCTTGCGGTTTAGTTACAAAAATATTAAAAGCATTCTTATCCAAATTAGCGAAAATGAAGACGAAAACCGATTACTAAAGTTGAGGTTAAAAAATTAGCTAGCTCTTTCGATGAATATGAATTGCCTTATTAACCGTTCTATGGGATATATTATTGCAAAGAATCAATAGTACTAGAAAATCATTTCAAAATATTCAAACGAACTTATTACAAGGAGTAAAACTGTTTAATTCTTTGTCACAATTTATAAGGGATGTTCGGAATGATTTTGAGAGCATAGAAAAGCAAGCAAACTTATTAACAGACAATATTAGCTACAAAATTATGTATGATGAATCATCTGCAAATGATACACAGCTAGTAGGACGAGAATTGTTTATTATAAATACTCACAATATGATCTGGGATAGACTTGCCACTGAAATGTCTACCAGAACGTCCATATATGAAACTATTTTAAATTATTTTTTGATCAAAATATATCCAGTGATGAAGTTGACAAGTGTATTTTAGAATTGTCAAATACATATGCGAGGGATATAGAAGTACAATATTTTAAAGTCGAAGTACATCATTTTTTAAAATATATAAAAGAAGAGAACATCACTTGTCCATTTAAGATGTACAAGGTAATCATTGATGGCCTGCAATCTTCATTTCCCAATGTGGAAACTATTTTAAAAATATTTCTTACATTGCCGATATGCAACGCAAGTGGGGAACGATCTTTCTCCGTTCTGAAGCGGATAAAAAATTATTTAAGAAATAGTCTTAATCAAACTCATTTGCAAAATTTTTGGTAAAATCTTAGGCCCCAAAATTTTGTTCCGCCTCAGGCCCCTTAAAGGCATAATCCGCCACTGTATTTATATATATATATATATATATATATATATATATATATATATATATATATATATATATATATATATATATATATATATATATATATATATATATATATATATATATATATATATATATATATATATATATATATATATATATATATATATATATATATATATATATATATATATATATATATATATATATATATATGTATGTTTATCCTGTCCTCAGCGCCATGTATTATATGTTAAAATGAAACACATGCGAATTAAATAATTTATGACTGATTTATTATACAACTTCAAATCAACAACTGAATTAATAATAGTACAGTTATCAATATTAATTATTGTGAGAAATAGGGTGGATGTAAATCCTCTGTTATTTATACTACACCTACCATCAAGATTTCTCCAAATTCAATGTTCCTACTCGTAATCACTTAAAATGAATGTTTTTTAAGCCAAAAATATGAAAATTTGCTATTTTTGACACACATAATGATTTTTTTGACACACTTCCGGTACAGTTATCGAACACAGCGTCCTTTCGGGCCTGACCTATTTTTAGAAAAAAAATTTTGAAATCCCTTCAGCGGTTTTCCCTGCAGCGTAGGTAATGACGGACGGACGGCGGTCCGGCAGACAGACAAACATTTTTTTTTTGCTTTTTTAGAATAAGTAGGTCCTTAAACGTCGAGAAATGCCAAAAAAAAGTGGGGGTAAGAATTTCAGTCTTGGCTCATGAATGTAATACTTAGGTCTTTCAGACCGAAGTAATAAAGCAACAATATCTGCAAACAAGAGTTACCTCTCATAATCTATAGAAAATAAAATTTCTCGTTTTAATAATAATATTATTTTGAAAAATTAATTAGTTATCGGTAGTGAGCACTTGTGTTAATCATACATAAGAAAATCTAAAACTGTAAACACTTTTGTAAACTTTATTATTATTTTTTAATAAAATGTGTTGTGTAGTAGGCGTTACAATGGTAGTGTTTGGTCGTGCAATATCATAATAAATATCACGATATTTTACGTCAAATTTTTATCTTCTTACTTCACTTTGTTGAATATTACGTCAAACCGGACCGAACAGTAAAAAGATAAAAAGATGGTTTATACGTCAACCTTTATAGGTCACTTTTATTTTAATTAATTTTATCACAAAAGAGAAACTTAGCCCGAAAGCCACAAAAATTGCTTTTGTCAAGAATAGTTATCACAAAAATGTAAGCATAAACAAAACAAAACCAAAAGCGTAAACAACCAAAATAAAATATTTTTATTCTCTTTCATTTATTAATATCAGCTTTATTTGTATGTTTTTTCCATTATAATAGTCTGTATTATTGTATTGTTTTCTAACCTATAGGCTAATGAACTTAACCTATTGTCTAATGAAAATTTTCTTATAAAAAATTATCATTATTCAATTGATATGATTCCAATTGGTCAAATTGTTTTGATTTTATGAAAATTATTTTCAAATTATAATCACAATAACTTTGATACATTTTGTTCAAAAATCAAATTTAAAATTAAATTCTCTTATTTCGTTTAGTTGAATTTGTTTGATTGTATGGGATGGGGTTTTTTCTGCCATCAGGGTTTTTTTTAATCAGAAATTTGATTTATCAATTAAAACAATAAAGATTTATTGTTTTAATTGAAGAAAATGTTTTTATTTTATATAATACACAATTCTTTGACACAGAATAAATTAGTGTAATCAATTCGTGAGTAATGAATTTTATTCTATCGCAAATTTAAAATTTTCGCTCGTACCTCGCTCAAATTTTAAACTCTTGCTTGAGAATAAACTATTCCATTACACACTGATCGATTAAAATACTATTATTGTCACCTAAATTCAAAACATTTTGACATTTAAAACCAGCAAAAAATTTTTTTAGTGATAAATGGCTCAAAAACCATTATTTTTTTATCACGGTGTCTCGACTGAACACTATGAATATGTGTCACAACAACCCATAAAAACCTTTTAAGCCCAAGGTTCCAAAACAACATGCGTTCTGTTAATGGACACAAATCTTTTTTTTTTTGTTAAATAATGGAATAACTAAACAATAAATAACTAAACAATAATTCCTATCACATATAAAATATGACATAGACCAATATTTCATGATAGGATTTAGAAAATAAAAATAAAATAAGAGAAAAAAAACAAATTTGTTTTAAAAATTTGTAGGAACGAAACTAAAATGGGGTGGCCAATAATTCAGCTATAGTGGGACAATCCTTGATTATGTGATGCACTATCTTTCTCGATGATTAAAGCTCAGATATAGACTTATATGAAGACTCGTTTCTTCGAGCAAGCAACAGCGTACCATCATCAAGGAATATGCCTTACCTAAGATTGAGGGTGCTACCGTTGACTGAATACAGTTCATCCGCCAGTAGCTCTAAGATATTAGCTTGGCTAGTGATATCTCACTGCTATTGCCAGTGGCAAGTGATATCTCTCGTTAACTTATATACCAATAGTAGGGACTGGAGTATGAGGGGTTATAAAACCGGTGGATTAAAAATGAAAAAAAAAATTACGAAATCAATAAAAACTGATCCCTCCAAGTACATGGGTATAATAATTATAAAATATAAATATATAGTTATTATTTATGTAGTGCATTCATTAACCGCTACATAAAGTCCCTGGGCCCCCGCCGATTTCATGTGATGATTACCACATATTTTATACTTCGGGAGGCGCCTGTCCTTGATGAGTCCGGAAACTTTTCTTTCTTGCCCGCGATCTTGTATATTTGCTACCACATTTTTTTTAACTTGCAGGGTTGGAAATTTGTTTTAGAACACGTATGTAAGCTTGTCCGACCAAAATGTGTCGACTGCTATTGTCCAGTCCGACAACTGACATTTTGGTATGTTTGGGTTGTCGGACTAGACAATAGCAGACAAATTTTTGTCGGACAAGGTTACCCTCGTGTTCCAATAGTAGATTGTATTACTAGTGCGAATGCGTTTTCCAAACAAGAGTTAGTTAAGAGTTAGTTAATAACTCGCGTTTGGAAAACGCATTCGCACTAGTAATACACACTATTTTTTGTAACAAGTGCGTAAAATTTATAAATATTTATTTAATTGTTCATTTAATCATGTATTTAACAAAGTTATAAACAAATTTAAGCTTTTTAAATAATTAAAGTGCGCCATCTTTGTTGTAATATTTGTAAATTATTCGAGTTCGAAAATATAAACATAAGAATCCAACTAAAACAACACATAGGAATCCAACTAAGCTGTCAAAACAATAAACTTTGAAGACCTAAATAAATTGTTTTTTCTTGCAATTCCAATGATGCAATGTGTTTAAGTTGTTTTTACTATATGGTAAGTTATTTAAATTATTATTTTGATATTTTAGTGCTACAAAAATATTATATATAGATAGATATATAGATAGATTTAATTACAAATCTCACATGCATGTTGCGTGCTAGCCCGTGCACAAAATATTTTGTAGTCATATGTGGAGAAAAGTAGTTTTTTCTTGTATTCTATTCTAGTACAAAATTGAATATTCATTTAAAAAACAAATTTCCAACCCCTAAAAGTAAAAAAAAATTACAAGATCCCGGGCAATCGGCATAGTTCGGAACTTGCCGAACGAAAAAGTGGCCGAATCGAGAAAAATGGCAGAACAAAAGCTTTCGGACTCGTCAAGGACAGGCGTCTCACGAATTATAAAATATGTGGTAATCATCACATGAAATTGGCGTGAGCCCAGGGACAAATATTTTTAGAATTTTGAAATGAATTTCAATTTTTGATTTTATTATAATTTTTGGAATTGTGAAAAAAGTTTCAATTTTTGATTTTGTTATAATTTTTGGAATATTTTTAGAATTTTGAAAGAAACATGAATTTTTGACTTTGTAATATTTTCTCGAAAATCTAAATGGAGAGGTTTTTGAGTAGTTTGCTGGTTGTATCATCTTTTCACTAAATTATGTTAATTTATGATTTGTTATAATTGTTCGGCAACGTATTGATGTTTCGTATTTGTTTTGTAATAAATGGAGTTTCTAAACAGAGATAAAAAATACATGTACCAACAAAGAGTTTTATGTTTGATACACATCGCTGACCAAAACTAAAAACAATGTCTTCATAAAAGTTTTTTGCCAAAAACTGTATCAAAATCCTTAACCCAGACCGAAGTCTTGATAGTTCAGAGCCTTGAGATTTCATTCCCTCCGTATTTTATCTATTATATTATAATGCTTGCAATAATAACAACGATTATTAAACTATTTTCGGTGATTCAATGAACAATTTATCAATATATTACAACTGATATTTGTAATATTTATAAATCTTTAAATTTATGCGCAATCCTCCCCAATACTCAACTTAATTTTGTTAACGCTCCTTAAATAGCACGTGCTTGTGCGCAATATTTCGACATTTCGTTACGCAAATAAAAAAAAAAGGGTTAAAAAATAGATCTTCCGATAATATTATTTGGAAAACTCATTAATGAATGTGATGGATCCTGGTGGAAATCCACGAACCGTCACTCCTCAAGGTTGTAAATAAAAATGTCTCTTTTTATAAATTTAAAAACCGTATGTTGTCTTGTCACAAAAAACTTTATAATTTGCATGTATCTTGTAACACAAAGTAAATAAGTTTTTAATATTAAGGTTTTAATCAACCCGAATTAAATTTATATTTATTCAACCACTTTAACAAGCACAATCGTAAACAATTTAATTTAGCAAACTTTTTGTTTGTTATTCGCATATGGACGAATTAAAAGTGAAGTTTTAATTTTATTTTCTGATCTTTTATTAATCAGAATTTTCGAATTAAGTGCATAAATTAATTAATTAATTTATCGTATGGGTGGCGTGAATATGATTAAGTTTTAGCAAGGTTCGCAGATGGTTCATGTCATATGTATAAGTGATCGTGTGATCGTTTATGTTTTGTAGAGATTAATTATTTAGACTTATAAATATTAACCTCTACTAATGCTTCACGTTTTAAGTCAACATAAAAATACGAGTTTTGGTATTTCCAAGATAAATTAAGTATGAGTGAACATAAGTTCACGAAACGACCGAGGGCCAAGTGAGGAAATTTTACGAAGGAAAAACATTGTCATCTCGCCTAGAAAGGTGCTAATTTTTCTACCGAAGTAAATATAAACAATATTTATTAAAAAATTATTATATAAGAAAACGACAACATAACATTTAAACTTTATATACTATTTTATCATGTTTGCTGATTTAAAGATTTTGTAAAATTACATGAACATATCACAGCTACTATAATTTGTTATTTAGCGAAAATGATTTTCCACTTAACCTTAATTAAGATTTAGTACAATTGACAAAATGTTTTGACGTTTGACAAAAGCATTTGTCAAACGTTTTGTCAATTGTACTAAATTTTAGTTGATTTTACAAAATTAACTTTTTTGAGGAGATATTGTAGAATATACCAAAATATTTATTGACTGATCTACACAAACTAGCAATGTTAGTAAATGATTCAATTTCAAAATATAACAAATTTAAAAAGAAATCACATCTCTCCATTCAAAATCATTAAGTTACTTTTCCAAATTATTTCTCTTTGAAAACTATGTCCACAATAGTCCCTGGGCCGGCGCCGTTTTCATATGATGAATACCACATATTTTATACTCCGTGAGGCGCCTATCCTTGACGAGCCCGAAAACATTTGTTCAGCGATTTTTTTCAAATCGGCCGCTTTTGCTTTCGGCAAGCTCCGAAAAATGCCGATTGACCGGGATCTTGTAAATTTTTGTTTTTTTAACTATGGGAAATTTGATTTAGGTTGATTTAGGTTGGAAATTTGATTTAGAACACAAGGGTAACCTTGTCCGACAAAAATTTGTCTGCTATTGTCTAGTCCGACAACCCAAACATCCAAAATGTCAGTTGTCGGACTCGACAATAGCAAACACATTTTGGTCGGACAAGCTTACCCTCGTATTCTAAAACAAATTTCCAACCTCCACAGTTAAAAAAAATAAATGTGGTAGCAAATTTACAAGATCGCGGGCAATCGGCATTTTTCGGAGCTTGCCGAACGCAAAAGCGGCCGATTTGAGAAAAATCATACAACAAATGTTTTCAGGCTCGTCAAGGACAGGCGCATCACGAAGTATAAAGTATGTGGTAATCAGAAAATTATGTAGGTGAAGGCCCAGGGACTACAAATTAAATTTTCAAAATATTGGCATCTTACATCCTATACATAATTGATTCTCTAATATTTCATATACTATAATAAAAAAAATAAATAAAATAATAGAATGCCGCTAATGTTACATATATAACAAGTATATTCATATATCCTCCTACGTACGATATATCTATGGATAACACAAATTGAATAAAAAAAAATTTGATGTGAAAACGAAATAGAAAATTGAAAATCTTGAAAATCACAAATTTAGCCAATTGAGATAACTACCAAATATCACATAACTGTGAATTTGATTTTATATTTTCCGTGAAATTGGAAAATATTCATAACAAAATTTTTGTGATTTTTACAAACTAAGTCAGAAATAAATAATAAGAACATAATTTGCTCATTTAATTTATGATATTATAGCATCATTCATCATAGGCCTATGGATACGTTTAATGACGACGTTGATTGTTACACGTGTGTGTCACTTGTTTTTAAATATAATGACTTAAAAGTCACAATTTGTCATTTTTGTTTTGAGCTATTTTTTTAATATTGCCTGAGGTAATTTATAAATAAACAAATGAAACGTGTTCATTTTTTTCTACTTTTGATACTTTTAACTAATTACATTTTAACTGGCTCGGTAGCATGAACATCGATAACTATCACCTTTTTACGGCGAGGCATTACACGAATTAGTTACAAAATTTAGTTTCAGGGTCGGTATCATCTGCTATTCTGCTTGTACTAAAACTGGTATCATGAACATAGTTTAAACGAAAATTTTATATGGAAAACTTAGAATTAGAATTATAAATGAATTATAATTTATAAAAATAACAAATAATAGTACATGTATTGTATAACGAACAAGAAAAATATTTATATATTGTACGAGAATGAAGGCTTATAACACAAGCGTAGAGAGACTTTAAATTGATGGGAGTAGATATCATTTGTGGAGGTCCACACCAAAACGTTACATTTCCAATTAGCTTAGAAAATAAGTTATGTATGTAGATCGGTTCCAACTACTGAAATATATCGACAATTCGACTGAAGTTTGCAACAAAAGGCGTCAAATTTCGTAAAATACCGATATGATTTCGATGATTTGCACCATAAAGTAACATTTTTTCTGGCTAATATTGCATGCTCTTAGTCACAACAAATCGTAATATTTTCTACCATATTTTTACGTACTTTGCCATTATCGGTAACAACAACACGGAAATATTTTTATTTTACTTTTACACCCATAAATAATTATTTTTAAAATACTCTTTTAATATAATTAACTTTGTTAAAAATAACTTTTTCAAAATCACATGTGATTCGATTTTCCATCTATGTATTATGAAAGTGTATACTCGTTATGAAAGGTTCGTTAAGCGAGATTTTACTGTGTACAGTAAAATCTCGCTTAACGAACCTTTCATAACGAGTATACATTTTCATAATACATAGATGGAAAATCGAATCAAGACGCCGATGTTGTGAACCCGACCTTTTACCATGTTTTTGAAACTTCGGTAATCGTTAGTATAATAAAAAAAAATAATACGTATTTTTTATATTTTCACTAGTTTTGACATAGGGTGGCTCGAAATTTCTTCTGAAATTTAGTGACAATCAAACATTAAAGTCAAATTGTGTTTGAACGGGTTTTTTGTTTGAAAGGTATTTAATGTGGCTTTATAAAATATTACACTGATAAAAAAATATGCTTATAGATGATTTTTTTAATATTAATTATTCAAACACGGCTTTTTCAATAAGTCCCTTTTTGTTTTTTTTATATTTTTATATTTTAAAGGTTTATTATTTACTCAAAAGATACTAAAATTACAGATATGCGTTATTTTTTGTTTTTGAGAAAAAGGCATTTGACTGTATTATTAGTTTGAATTTTTTTGTACTTTGTGTCATTTACTAAAAACAAGTTTACCGATTCTATTCAATTCTTTTTTGTTTAAAAGGTATTAAATAAGGCTTAAAATTAAAGTTTGAACTTCTAAAACAAAAAAAAACTTTACTCAAATCGAATAACCCGTTCGAACACAATTTAACTTTAATTTTTGATTGTCACTAAATTTCATAAGAAATTTCGGGCTACCCTTTGTCAAAACTAGTGAAAAAATAAAAATTGTACGTATTAATTTTTTTATATTATACTAACGATTACCGAATTTTCAAAAACATCGAAAAAGGTCGGGTTCAAATTTCTTATTTTGTTGGCGTCTTGATTCGATACCTACACAAAGCACTATTTTTACTTCAAAATACTGAACTATATTTTCCAGTTATAGAACATTGCTTTTTACCGGTCGAGTCTTCGCCCGCATCAAATAAGAAAAGCGGCAAGTATTACAAAAAAAGAAGAGTGTTATGAAATTTATTCCAAACATAGCCATGTAAAGATTTTAGGAAACGATTGGCATTTGTATGCATGTTAATGCATTAGGTCAATTATTAAAACCGATAAATAGTATACAAAACATGAAACGTGTATTTTTTAAACTATCTCAAAATTGCCGTGAATGTTTGCTAAAAACTTTTGAAAATTTCATATATGAAAGTAATGAAAGGTGCATATCCTACTTAAAGAGAGGTAAACTGTTTCCAGCAACAATGCAAATGATTGCCTTAGGGAATAAAGTTTCAAACGAGAAAAAGACAGATATAAATAATTTACTGATAAACAGTGTTATGCCCGCCAAATTACGTGTTGTTAAACATGAATGCAGAACGATTGAGGGTCAGTATAGGGTGTATTGACTGGAATTCATGGTTTGACAGTTCAAACAACTAAACCGGTTGCGTTAACAGCAAAGACAAAATTCTCGTTAATTCATTCTATCATTTCCATCCCTGACCTACCCAAATATACATTTTGCATTGTCGTAATTTTACATTTAACGGATCACCATACAAAAAAACTTTTTGCCTCACCCTCGGCTATAATATAAATATATAAAACATCAAGGTTATAATAGTTTTTGTTATTGAATTCTCTTTGCAAATCGTTTCAAATTTTAATTTCTGTGCTTAAATAAATCTCTTTGCTTAAACAAAAAATGAAATAGAAAAGTTAATAATGAAACCAACTCTACACCCTCTTGTTTATTTTTAATTTTAAATATTATATATAGAGAAACAATTTGCAATCTTGTTGAGTTGTGTTTAGAACTTTAAACATAAATAATGTAAATTTTAATAAAAACGGAAATGTTATCGTGCCACAAGTGTTCTAATAATATATAAAAAATGTAAAATAAATTATTTGTTGTGTGTTATTTAAATTAAGATTTGCTATTTATTAATTGTGAATAAAATACAAAAAAAAATGAAAATTAACTAAAGATGTGTTATGAAATGTTTTGATTTTAATAAATAAAAGCTAAGTTGACAGACAACAGAACGTAATAATATGTTGTGGCACAGGTATATAAAGTTACATAATTCTTAATATTGTGGTCGGTTGGAAGCGATAAATACTCAAACGATTTTCCATATAATGTATTGCAATTTTAATTATGGATATCTAACTGGAACTTATTCTGGAATAATAAAATTTGAAGGAGGCATACAGAATTGGGATTTTTTTCATACCATGCATTAACGTCGGGACAAGCAGATCCAGCTGTTCCGTTCCAATAACTTATTATTTATATATCGCCCAGATAAAGGGCAATAAGTGTGGCGTTTTGTTATTTTATATGGTCCTGCATGCTAATTGGTTTTATTTTGGGATTCAATCTTGTTGTTCAACTATTAGATGGATTACCGTTAGAAATGGTACATGGTTCTTTATCGAACAGGATTTATAGTAAAGGTTTAAACTAGATCAAAATTCAAACAACAAATTAATGTGAGCTTAATGTATTTTAATTTATTTATTTTATATAATTTTTTGTTCTTTCATAGTTTGTCCTAAATTAGTAGTATATGAGCAATTTCACGAAGATTCAACAATGTTTTGACTTGACCCCTTTTAATTTTGATTATTTTTTGTTTATAGATAGTCTTTGATAAATAAAAAATACAAGTTCTCTTAGAATTTTTTTTTCGACCAGGGGTTTTCACAGGGTGCCCCTCAATTTTTGTTATTTTGTGACGTGAGTGCATTTTGACGAGCGATTGTAGAAAAACTACTGAATCGATTTTCATAAATGATATGTCGTTGAATAGGTATTAGAACAAAGTTTTTAAAAATGTACACTGTTAATTTTTTGAAATAATTTTTAACGGTGTAACATAAGAAAAAAATGGTGTAATTGAAAAAAAGATGGCATAGCCTTTTTTTTTTTTTTAAACTAAATTGAAGCTTATTTTATATCTAACAACTTGTGAAAGTTTAGGACTAGCATCATTTTTTGTTTTAGAGATAAAATTCGTTGTGCATATGACTGTCGGGAATCAGTTTTTTTTGTTCTGAAGGAAAATTATAAAAATGGCGATTTTTATATTCAGATTTTTTTTTTATGTTAAATATCAAATATTTTATTATTAAATGAACTTTTTAAAAGCAATTTCAGTCAAGTTCAGCAAAATTTTGCGACATTTTGACTCGACCCTTTTTAATTTGGTTTATTTTGGTCTATATTTAAAAAAATTCTACTTGAAGCCGTATTTTTCATTTATCAAAGGCTATCTATAAACAAAAAATAAACCAAATTAAAAAGGGTCGAGTCAAAATGTCGCAAAATTTTGCTGAACTTGACTGAAATTGCTTTTTAAAAAGTTCATTTAATAATAAAATATTTGATATTTAACATAAAAAAAAAATCTGAATCTAAAAATCGCCATTTTTATAATTTTCCTTCAGAACAAAAAAAACTGATTCCCGACAGTCATATGCACAACGAATTTTATCTCTAAAACAAAAATGATGCTAGTCCTAAACTTTCACAAGTTGTTAGATATAAAATAAGCTTCAATTTAGTTAAAAAAAAAAAAAAAAAGGCTATGCCATCTTTTTTTCAATTACACCATTTTTTTCTTATGTTACACCGTTAAAAATTATTTCAAAAAATTAACAGTGTACATTTTTAAAAACTTTGTTCTAATACCTATTTAACGACATATCATTTATGAAAATCGATTCAGTAGTTTTTCTACAATCGCTCGTCAAAATGCACTCACATCACAAAATAACAAAAATTGAGGGGCACCCTGTGAAGACCCTTGGTCGAAAAAAAAATTCTAAGAGAACTTGTATTTTTTATTTATCAAAGACTATCTATAAACAAAAAATAATCAAAATTAAAAGGGGTCAAGTCAAAACGTTGTTGAATCTTCGTAAAATTGCTCATATATACTTTTTGTTAGGAAAATTTTGGTTCGTTCTATTGATAGTGCAAGCTAAAAATTAAATTATTAGAGTGTTATTAGAGATCTTTCTCGTGTATAAGTCCGCGTTTTAGTCCGTACATTCGTTTATACTTAAAAATTAATTAAAACCCTTGGATAAATAGATACCTTAGGTATCTATTCTATTAGTGCAATGTCCTACGTTTCAACAGTATGGTGAGACATGGAGAGATTTTGAAGGTTTAGAATGCTTCATAACGTTGTTGGACGGAGAGCGACCAACCCCTGGCATTGAACAGATCCAAACTGTTCAACTTGTGGAAATTTGTGATTGTTACGAAGAAGAATGTGCTCTTAGAATTTAAATTTTTCTAATAAAATAAATAATATTTCTGAAACTTCTTCTTTTATTCATATTAAAAAGTGACATTTGTCATAATTTAGAAGTACATAACGTATTTTCTACAATGGTAATAGAAGTAGTAGATTATACTCAAAAAGTTACATTTCTACATTGGTCCCACCAAAACGCTACATTACGAATTAGTTGCACCAAAACGTTACATTTTTTTATACATATAATTATTATGTCTTTGGAAGCATAATATTCGGATTATGACTGACCTAAAGTATTTATGTTTAAACAAGGATTGTTTTTCCCCTTTGTGAAATAGAGCTTGCTTTAGACATTGATAATGTAATCACATTTTTTCAAATTGTATAAAATAATTTATAATGGAAATGTAACGTTTTGGTGTAGACCTCCTCATTTATCTTTGCGAGTTTTACATTATACTTTTTGTTTGATTAATAACCGTGCTCTAACATTTGGATAATATTTAAAAAAATATTAATTGAACTTTGATTAGGTCTGTCTGACAACAACCGTCATGAGTCATATGACAATATTGTATTGTTTATTATTTCATTATGCACCAGTAGTGCGTAATAAATAAATTGAACAAATTAAATTTAAATAAATTTGATCATTATGTACGATTTTCACATTGCGCTATTTTTACGTTGAAACTAGATATAAATTATAAATAAATAAATAAATTGGAAACAAACTAGCAATAAGTTCAATAAATTAGTTACAATACAGCAACCCTTCGTTCGATGGAAATATTCCATAATGAATAATATTAAGAATAATAAGAATCCGAAAAACAAGATGACTTTGAAAGCTGTGAAATATCAAGGCTTGGAAATATCAAGATTTCGGTCTGTGTTAATACACCAAGCACATGGTAGCATAATTCAGTAGCACAATGGTATCAAAACAGTAGTATATCGGTAACTTGAAATTTTAGTAGTAAAATAGTAGCATTATAGTAACACAACGGTAATTTTCTCGTATCGGTTGGTACAAGTGGTAACATGCACAATGCACAATGGTAACATAGGGTTGCGCGGTCGCGGGAAGAAAATCGGGTAGCATAAGTGGTAGCACAAGAGTAGCAGTAACATAGTAAAAAAAAATATTGGTAGCACAAGACAGTAGCACAACAGCCGCATATCAGTAGAACAAAAACTGTGGCACAACCAAGTAACACATCAGTCGCATATCGGTAGGACAACAACGGTTGCACAACAAAGTTTGGCTTGGCACTATGAAGCTGCGGATGGGCAGGGTTTACGAGATTTTTCAAATGCTTTCCATGGAAACATAATTGCAAAAAATCAATAAATAAATAAATCATATATATGCAATGCAATAAAAGCATAAATGCAAAAAAGCAACTAAAGTTAAGAAAAGGGCTTTTCATAAGTTTAATCAAAACAAAACTGATGAAAACCCTAGACAGTACCGAATTGAGAGAAATATTTGTAGGAGACTAATAGATACAGAAAAGAATCACTTTAATAGGAAAAAGGCACCTAAATTTACTGAACACTCAACAGGATTACGCAATTCCTATAAAGCTGTTAGGGCTATCCAAGGTAATTTTTGTGAGTCTTCTCTACCGCATTTTATTGATAGTGATATGCCTGTCATTCACTTAAAAGAAAAAGCTAATCTTGTTGGATATTATTTCTCGAAAAATTCTACACTAAAACAACTCCATTTCTTACCTAAACCAATTCCTAGAGCTTTTCATAAAATGTTGCGTATAATTTTTTGTGAGAACATCATTCGGAAAATGCTTTTACAAATTAACACTAACAAAGCATCTGGACCAGATCGTATTCCTTCGATTACTCCTAAAACATTTGCAAAAGAACAAGCCCCAATCCTCACTAAAATCTACTATCCGGTAGCACAACAGTAGCGCAACAGCGGTTAAATATTATGGTACCGGTATAGGTTTGGGTATCATTTGGTAGCATAATAACAGTAGCACAACGTTCGCATATCTGTAGCATAAGCCCCAGTTTTTTACTGTGTGCTTGCTGGGAAGGGTTTTTATATATAAAGTTTTCGGCAAAAGGCTTCTATCAGGTCAATATTTTTATTTATGGGTAACGATCTATATTAAACATAAAAATCTTTGTAAATGTACAAGAAATACAATTAAGTACAAGTAAAATTTTTTCAAAATTGTAAAAATATTCCAGAAATTATAATAAAATCAAAAATTCCAAAAATATTTCAAAAATTATTACAAAATTTGAAATTGAAACTATTTTCAAAATTCCAAAAATAATGCCAAAATTATATGAAACAAAATCCAATATTAAAACTTTTTCCAAAATTCTTAAAATATGCAAAAACTATAACATAATCAAAAATTCAGATTTATTTTCCAATTGTTCCTGTTATGCAAGAGTCGTGGAATTTGGAATCATAGTAAAAATTACTCAAGAAACATCTCCATAATAATTACAGTTTTTATTGAAAAACGACATTTAATCTGCAACAACTTGATATTTTCCAAATGTTTTATAAGTATGGAGGAGTTTAAACTCGATAGAACCATATTCTATGTCCAATTTCATGTTCAATTACATTTCATATCACCCAAATAATTACTTTTATCCACGACTGCTATAGAATGTATGCTTTCTATGTGTATGTCTTCCATTGTAATGTTATACATTCTCTTACTTGTTGTAGAATGTAACGCAATCGTTACATCCTACAACAATTCTATAGTTTATAAAATATGCCCCTAACAACATCAAATCTTAACATTTGTTGATATAGTAATATCAAAAGGTTAAAACGAGAACAATACATATAGGTATAAAATATAAAATAAAAAATTTAACGTTCTCCGTTAAATTTCTATTTTATATATTGTTCTCATTCTAACCTTTTGCTATTTCTATACCAAAAAATGTAAAAATTTGATTTTGTTTTTTGAGTGATCTCTATTGTTCTGTTTTTCTATGATAGATATGATTGTTTCAAATAGTTCGAAATATTTTGCAGTCGTGGATAAAATAGCATCTTGTATTCGCATAGGATGATGGCGATTCTTCGCTCGGATGATTCACTCCACTCGCATCGCTCTTTCCGTGAAACTTCATCCTTGTGAAGAATTGCCACCTTTCTAAACTCATACAAAAATCTACTATTATGTTTTATATTTTTCTAGGGGAAAATGTTTCCCATAATATGTTTCTCAAAAACGGGAAACAAAATATATGAAAATCATTCTTTTGACATACTTAACGATTTTTTTTGACATACTTTTTTTGACATTATAACACAACAATCCATTTTTCTGGTCTCACATACAGATGCATATCATCAAGATATCTCCAGATTCAAAGTTACTTCTCATTATCACTGAAAACAAACGGTGATATAAATTTGCTCTTTTTGACACACCTAATTTTTGACACACTTCCAGTACAGTTATCGAACACATCGTCTTTTCGGCTCCTGCCATTAACATAACCAATTTTTAGAAAAAAAAAAATGGGGTAAGATTTTCACTTTTGGCTCGAGATTGTTATATACTTAGGTATTTCAGACCGAATTAATTCCGTGCAATCTATACAATTGTCGAACCAATAAGGGAAATTTGTTTAAGCTTAAAAAAGTTTATCATTGTTTATCATATCATTATCCATCTCTTGATTGACCTCGAATAATCGAGAAATTATACAGAACCGTATACAAGGAATTAACTCTTATAGAATAAGTTGAATTATATTTTCGACCTGCGAAAGAAAAGAAATTAAAATTGCGATAGTTTAAGTGGAATGTGATATTAAATTAATTGTAAACGAAACGCTATATCGTGCATACAAAATCATGTAAATAGAAGTTATATTTAAATTAGTTTTTGTAAATAAAGTTTTAAGTGTTATTGAATAGAAAGAAGTATTTTATGTATTATTTTGGAGGCTGTGTACTGGAAATATCTACAATAAACCGTTGGAGTTTCGGAGCTGTTGGAAGAATATTCTAGATAGGAATAGTTTTTGCTGTATTGTTTTCTTGTTGTTGTGAAACAATTAAGGTGTTGAATACTTAATAAAACCTAGTGTTTTTGCTTACTAATCAGTGATCGAATCCAGAAGGGGAATTATGTTTATCGAATTGAGAGAAAGGTCACTTCGAAGGGAGGTAGAAAAACGTAAGTATATAAAGGGTCATATTCATAACATAGCCAATCATTTCTTTGGGTGTGTAAATTTTGTATTTATAATTCACTAGAACAGTAGACTAGTTTTTGGTTTATAAGCGTTAATATTTTTTTAAAGTCTATCGAGTAGCGCTGATAAAAATGATAAACGTTCTTAAGTTAAAAAAAAAATTTCTTATTGATTCAAAACGAGATCGATCGAAAATTGTGTGGATAGTAAATAATTTTATAAATTGCACACCATTTTTGTTAGCCTCATATTATTGATGTCTTATTATTCATGATGAGATAAGTTTCCATCACCTTATAAGTATTTGTTTTGCATTTTAATATATATTTTCTTGAGCCTTCGAATAGACCTAACTCTCAATTCGATAAACGTTATTCACCTTCTGGATCATCTTCTGGATTCGATTACTGATTAGTAGGTAATGACATCAAGTTTTATTATGTCAACAACACGTTTAATATTTCACTCCAACAGGAAAACAAATCAGCAACAATACTTTTCCTTAAGTTTCATGTGTCTTCCCTATAGCTTCAGAAACACAGCGTCAAAAATACTACAACGAATATTTCTTTTCAATAAACAGTTAAACATTTATTTAAATTCAACTGCTCACTATTTAAAATTAACTTATATTTGATTTACACTATTTTTGATTGACACTATACAGTATTTATGATACAATTAATTTGATCGTTTCTAACAATATAAATAATAAAAGCATTTCGTTCCATTATAAAATAGATAGTCAGCAAGCACTCGCCCCATTCATTTGATGACTACCACATATTTAATACTTCGTAAAGCCTGTCGTTGACGAGTCGGACAACTTTTACATCTGCCATTTTTCTCGATTTGTTCGACAAACGCCGAAACGTTACGATTATCCGAGAATCTTTTAAATTTACTACCACAATTTTTTTTTATTAATGGGGGGTTATACTTTATAGAAATTTGTATAGAAATTTCAGTTTACTTAACTAGTAAACTTTACGTATCCAGTTTACGATCGCGCTAAACACTGTATTAATATTTAAATTTCACATTTTAAACATTCTCATTAAATTGATAGAGTAAACAAAATTTTATCGAATAATATTATAATTTGTTTTAAAAAAACAAAAGTTTTAATTTAAGTTGTATGATGGATTTATGTTTCACCAAAATGCAAGAAAGCATTTTTGATCACGTAGAGTGTAGACCATAAGAATATGAATTAATTTCATTGGTGGATGTAGAATCATTTTTATCCACGACTACTAAAGAATATATGCTTTCCATGTGTATGTCTTCCATTGTAATTTTATACATTCTTTCACTTGTGTGTAGAATGTGACGCAATCATTACATTCTACAATAGTTCTATAGTTTATTAAATACATATTCCTCTAACAAATTAAAAACTTTATTTGTTGGTATAGTAATATCAAAAGGTTAAAACGAGAACAATACATATATACAATATAATATAAAAAATTTAAGATTTTCCGTTATGTCAATTTATTTTGTTTTCTATGCTATCTATGATGCATGTATTTCAATATGGTGATAAAAACTTTAGCAGACAAACTAGAAATTAATCGAAATATTTTGCAGTCGTGGATAAAATAGCATCTTGTATTCGCATAGGATGATGGCAATTCTTCACTCGGATGATCCCCTCCACTCGCTACGCTCGTTCCGGGAAACTTCATCCCTGTGTCGTTAATTGTTCCTACCTGAGTGGTGGGTATGCGCAGAGAAACATTCAGCTTTTATAAAATAACGAAGGTCTGGCCGTCGCGGGCTCTTAGTCTATATGGTATCCTAGTGAGCAGTAAGCTCGTAAATAGTTATATTAAAATTATAAAACGAATTAAAAATTAGAATAAGTAATTATTGTTGGTGAATAAAATTTATAATAAATCCTTATTTTTGGTGAATAAAATATAAAATTTATAATAAATAATTATTGTTGGTGAATATTAAAATATATTTGGTGTTATTAATAAGACCCATATTAAATAATTATTGATGGTGAATTCCTGATTAACATATTAATTGTTGTTGTCCACATACTGGAACCGTGGCAAAACATGTTTTGACGACCTTGTACCACACAACAACTCACCAACTCAACTTGTAATTTAATTTGGAAATTCACTTATTAATTTGGAAACTCAACTTTTAATTTGGAAAATTAACTTTTCATTGGGAAAATTAACTTTTAATTTGGAAACTCAATTTTTAATTTAGAAAATCAGCTTTTAATTTGGAAAATCAGCTTTTAGTTTGAAAAATCAGCTTTTAATTTAGAAAATCAGCTTTTAATTTGGAAACTCAACTTTTAATTTGGAAAATCAGCTTTTAATTTGGAAACTCAACATTTAATTTCGAAACTCAACTTTTAATCTGAAAACTCAATTTTTAATATTTGCAAATTTAATTTGGGTAGATTCCCAACTTTAATAGATTTCCAACTTTAACAACTTTAATTTTGGAAATTCACAGCACTTCAAAAGGCAGGCTGTAAATTGTCGGGTGAGTCAGTTATTAACAATTCCTTTTGGTTCAATTAAAATATTTTTCTTTTATTAAAATTATTGAGAATTAAATATGGAAATTTTAATTCGACTGGAAAATTGATTAAATGATTTGAATTAATAACTTTTCTTTTATTGAGAATTAAATATGGAAATTTTAATTCTATTGGTGAATTGATTAAATAATATGAATCAATTGTTTTCTTTTATTAAAAAGTATTGAGAATTAAATGTGGAAGTTTTAATAATTAATTCTATTGGTGAATTGATTAAATAATTTGAACTAGAATTTTTTTGTGTATTAAAATTATTGAAAATTAAATATGGAGATTTAAATTCGATTGGAAAATTGATTAAATAATTTGATTTTGTAGCTCTTTGGTAGAGATTAGCAATTGAAGGTTAATGGAACCGGTGTTTTGGTGCACTCAGGAGAATTGCAACCCAGCCTATTTTAGCTAGCTCTTTGGTAGAACCGGGGCACAACAGTAGCCTTGTTCGACAAAAATTTCGAGTTCGACAATTGGCATTTTGGCATTTTTGGGTTGCCGGACTCGACAATAGCAGACAAATTTTTGTCGGGCAATGTTACCTTTGTTTTCTTAAACAAATTTCTTTCTGTTTCTTAAACAAAAAGCGACCGAATCAAGATAAATGGCAGATACAAAAGATGTTGGACTCGTCAAGGGGGCGCCTCACGAAGTATAAAATATGTGGTAATCATCAAATGAAACTGGCGAGCGCCTGGTGACTAAGACGAACGCATTTTAAAATACGTATATAGTAAATAAAACTATCAGTTAACAAGAAATTGGCGTTTTTAATTTATCAGTGAAATTTAGAAAAAGGCGTCTAAAGTAGAAGCAGACGAAATATCCCGGGTAAGAATTAACTAATGGGCCAAGCCCGCGCCACAGCTTTTGGGGTTTGGGCCAGACTTAACATTTTCAAACGGCCTAAGCTTGGAATGATGTCCTGGGGCCAAGACTGGCAAACCAGACTTGGGCCAAGTCTGGCAAATCAGACTTGGGCCAAGTCTGGCAAATTAAATATTACATTAAATATTACATATTAAATATTACATTAATTAAATATTTCATGAAATATTTCAAAAATGCAAATTTCATGAAACTTACAATCACTATAACAATGCATAACCAGCTGGTGAATAACGTGCAGTATAATAAACTGAATCTTGGTTCAGTCTAGGCATTTACAACTGGCCCAGACTAAAACCGGAGCTAACTAGCCAAGGCTTGGCTCGCTAATACTGGCTCGAGGTTGGCCCATTGTTTAGCATTGGCAGTTCCTACCCGGGATGCAGTGTAGAAAAAGTATGTGATTATGATTCATTTGTAGTATGGAAGTTTAAAATAGAAATTTTATTAAAATCAATGGCGAGGTTGCTGAATGAAGAACAAATGTCGTGCCCCATTTCTCCGATGAAATTGAAATTGAATCTGTAAATCGGCTAACAATTTTATATTTATTCTCCTATCCTACTTGAGTAAGTTTTGACAGATTGTGTTGCAAATCAAATAATATTTGTTTTTCAATAACTATTTTTTCGTAATTTAATTTTTTTGGTAAAAAACAAAGCAAAACATAAAATAATATTTCAGTGAGAAACGTCAAAATTTCAATTCCATCGGCGTTTTACAGAAATGGGATGGGCCACGGCAAAAAAAATAAAAGTAACGATGAAAGAAAAGCAAAATATTGTCGCGCTTAAGATAGAAGTAATGAAGTGTTTAAATGCAATAAAAGTGGTAATATCGCTAGAAATTGTGCAAATGGTATAAAATGTCATAAATGTGGGTGAAATTGGACATTTTGCGAAGTGGTGTAAAAATCAAATTAAAATCCATCGTATGATCTGCAAAAAAAAATAATCATTAGTCCAAAAATTGTTTCTGGTGTCATTTCTATAGTAGAAAACGTAAAAATTAAGAACGTAAAAGATGAATGGGCAGAAAAAAATTAGAGAAATAAATTCAGTACTTGGTATCGCAACGAAAAATTCGACAACAAAAACTGAAGCTTTTGGTAGTGTTGAAAATAAAGAGTACAAGAGATACAAAATAAAGAGTGCATTTGAAATGAATGTTCCAAAACTATGTAAAAATTTGCTGTCAGTGCATTCAATAATAGAACAAGGTGGTGAAATTAATTTTAGTAAGAATAAACTGAAATTTATAAAGGACTCTAAATGGTTTCAAGGTGACTTAAGTGATAATAGACTTTATGTAGTAAAATTTGAAAAACAATTACTCAAAAAGCGATGGTAAGTGAAAACATAAATAAAACAGATGGGTGGCATAAAAAGTTATGACAATTGGGTCTAACTCTAAATAATACTAATTATAAATTTTTTAGCGCGTCAAATCGTATAATGACACTTTATAATGACTTTTGCGATAATGAAATCAATTGAAATAGTCAATCAACAGATAGTCCTGTTTTGTATTTGACTACTAATAAATAAATAAATAATTTTTTCTTAAAAAGAAATATATCCTATAACCAAAAATTCTCAGGATCATATATATAAAAAAGTACTAAATAATAAGATTTTTATAACGATGTCGAACGAACGAGACAGTTCGGAACGTTTTGTTATAATATACCTTCAGGAATAAGATGAGTAGTATTTCTCACAACTAAACTTTTGTTATTCTTCGATCCCAAATCCTAATAGAAAACTACGAGCATCCAAAAGTAATTAACAACCGTACTATATACATATAACATAATCTGTAAAGGTAGAAACACAACACGGGCGATAACGTCGGACGATAAAAAAACGTCTACAATTTCGCTGTGGTAACCACAACAAAGGCGTCAAGAAAAGCTGTCAAAAATAAAATTGTCATAAACTAAAATACTTTGTTCTTTGTCAAAATGCATTTTACAAATTTCAATATTAAAAATAACTAATTTTTACTAATAAATAAATAATAATAATTTTTCTACTAATAACTAATTTTCAAAATAAAATACAAAATATAAATTATGAAAATATATAAATGAATAAAACCGAACTTTGAACATAAACTGAGAATTCAGTTGATAACTCAAAACAAAACGATCAACGATCAAACGAACAACCTCAGAAACGCGAAAAACATCAAAAAATCATATTTTTCAGTTGGCGGAACTGTCACAATAACATTAAAAATTACCCTTGCAGCCAAATAAAAATAAAATTGACATCTGGCAATAATCATCGCCGACGATAAATTGGAAATAGAATCTAAATTTTCTACGACGAAAAAAACTTTTTCGTTTATCGCTGTAGTTGTGTTTGAAATGAATGTATCCTGTGTATTCTAATGTTATTATTCTAATGTGATTTCGCCCGTGTTGTGTTTCTAGCTTAAGCCATAATTCATTTCTTTTTGTTACATGATTATCGGGAATCAAATATACAAATTTGGTTTACATCCTTTGTTTTGAAAATCAAAGCTTTCGATAAACTTTTAAAATCTTTCGTAGGCACTACGTAAGATGCTTGACCGTTAGGCTATAAATTTAAAAACAATGAAGAAATAAATTCGGCCAAATCGATCAATTTACCTATACTACATCCCAACGAAACGCCGTTGTTGGCTTTTTCCAAATTGAAGACCGAGTTTTCGGGTTTAAAGGAAGTGATAATATCTAATAGGTTACTCTGTAACTTCACCTACAATAAATTCAAAAATTAGTTCACTTCATATCAATTTTATGTGCTGTGTTGCACATAATAAAAATATATTAGTCATAGACAAAATTAATCGCTTACATTTTTAATTTTTGTTTATGGTAAGGAGATTCTCTTGACGTTAGCTCTAAATAAGTTCCAAAAAGACAGAACTTTGATATCAAAACACACTGACAAAATAAACAAAATGTTAAACCCAAAAAATTTGCTTTTCTTTTTTCATACTTCATTCACAGAATATTCACTGCCCATTGTCCTTTTAGCATTGAGTAAGTTTCAATGGTGACATTTTAATTCTTAATCTCATAACAAAACAATTTTTTATTCCTCAAAAGGAGAATTGTAATTCCTTTGTTTATTTTGAGTTACACCTAGGTATAAGTATATTATCCTATTTGATCAATAATCATTTTGTGTCAATCAATTTTTGATAAATTCATATATCGTATTAATGAATGGTCATTTAAAAATGTCATTTTGAGATCAACAGACATTAGTTTATAATAAAAACAGCAAATATAGATATATTCATACCCAAAACACTTTATCATGTCATGGTTCAAAATCAACCTACTTCAACAAAACGCATCATCCACTTCAAACAATAAAATGACAAGCTTAAAACAATTTTCTCAGCGATTATAATTAACTTAGATCTTTAAATAATCTTATAACTATAAAAAATCCCCGGAAAATAAATAGCAAAAAAAATCCAGTTAAAAGTTCTAATTGTTCAATTTTTTCTTTTCATTTGTTCACTTGACTTGTTCTTATTATTAATGAAAAGCCGTCTTTTTTTATTCTTAATCATTACCAACATCAGCAACATAAATAATCTATTTTTATTTTATGTGAAAAGTCACGTTTAAGTGTTACAACTACTTTTCTCATTCCAATTATAACACTTCAACAATAATTATAACAAAATGTAAGAGATGTTTGGTTGTTTTTGTATTAAAGTTTAATTAAATAACAAAACTCGTTTTAATGTCTCATATTTCTAATTATCTCTAAACAATAACAACACGTGTCTTGTCGTCTAATCGAAAATATTATTCATGTTTACCCTTTACAGTTTACACCAACATTATTTTTTCGACCAATAATTTTAATCAATGATACAAACCATTTTTCTATATTTTGTTATTAGTTCATCTATTCAAAACGAGTAGCGGTAACTCTTCGTTAAAAATTTAAAATTTTGAAGTATGTAGTTAAAACAGTTTAAATTTTTTAATATATCTAAAAACAAATTTTTCATTATTTGAAGATCCTAAGTCGTATAAAAACGTAGTTGGATTAAATATTAAAGGATTAAATTTGAACAAATTCTATTATTAGGATATCAACCCTTTTTATTTTTTTTTAATGATTGATTGAAAATTCGGGCTGTCGGTGTTTCGGAAATTGGAGACAAAATTTCACGTGCCACCATGATTATCTTAGAATATTGGTTTTTCGTTACTCATTCCCCTAATTTGATATACCTACATCTTTAATAATTTATTTTCTTATTGTTTTTTTTTTAAACAACTATAGAAAAAACGATGGACGCGTTAAAATGTTTACGGACAATTGAATTTATCTAAATTATAATTTAATTTAAAATAATTCAATTTTTTTCGTTATTTACATAATTCATAAAGATATGATTTTATTTATTTTTGTGCGTTTCATGGAAAGGGTTTACAAATCTCAACTTCATTAAAAATTTTCAGTTGAAAACGTTGTTTTTATTTTTGCTAAAATTAGTAGAGATAATTTTCCTTTGAAAAATTTATTCAAATAAATAAAAATAATAATAAAAAAATTACTAACAATATTTTTGTTATGTTTCTAGAAATTTTAGAAATAATTGGAAAATTAAAAATAAAAACTTATACAAATAAAAATTTAGAAAGCAATAAATGAATTTTCCTTCTTAATAGTTATTATATAATTTGAACAGAAACAATCGATAAAATGGAGATTGTTGTAAATTAGTAAGAAAATTTTTTGCCTTAGTTTTATTTTAATTTTTTCATTGGGAATTCTCTAAAATGTAATGACATTCAATTTCACCAATAACATATGAATTATACTAATAACAAATAGTTATACGTCTGGCCTACTGGGATATTAAAAATTATCAAATCATTTTTGAAATAATTAACTGATATCGCAGTAAGCCAACGTATAATTCATAAAAAATATATGAAGAAATGAAAAATGGCAAAACATTTTCTAAACGAATTCCGCTCGTTCGTTAATAAATTCTCATAATTTTTTGGAAAATTCCTCAAGCATGTGGTATTGATAATATCCCTCGGCCTACGGCTTCGTGCTTTTATCAATACACTTGCTTTCGAAATTTTTGGCAAAAAATTATTTCGAATCATCACCGCCCTTGGGAAATTGCAACTTATAATTACTTCGATCTGAAAGGCCTAAGTAATTCTCGAGCCAAAAGTGAAATTCTTACCCCCACTTTTTTGGCATTTCTCGACGTTTTAGGACCTACTGATTCTAGAAAAGCAAAAAAAATATATGTCTGTCTGCCGGCCGTCACAAAAAACCTGGAGGGATTTCAAAAATTTTTGTTTCTAAAAATAGGTATACTCAATGGTAAGACCCGAAAGGACGATGTGTTTGATAACTGTACCGAAAGTCTGTCAAAAAATCGTCAAGTGTGTCAAAATAAGGAAATTTGCATATTTTTTGCTTAAAAAGCGTTAATTTAAGTGATTACGAATAGGAACATTGAATTTGGAGAAATCTTGATGGTCGGGATTGGTATGTGAGCCCAAAAACTTGATTATTGCATTATAAATTTGTCAAAAAAATGTTGTCAAGTGTGTCAAAAGAATGATTTTCATTTTCTGGAGAAAAATGAAATTTTTTGTTTAAAATGAAATGTTATCGAACATGAAATTGGACATGGAAATTTTTGATTTTGTTATGATTTTTGAAATATTTTTGGAATTTTGAAAAGAGTTTGTATTTTTGATTTTGTAAGAATTTTCGGAATATATTTAGAATTTTGAAAAAGTTTAAATGTTTGATTTTATTATAATTTTTGGAATTATGAAAAAATTTCAATCTTTGAATTTATAATAATGTTTGGAATGTTTTTAGAAGTTTAAGAAAAAGTTTAAATTTTTGATTTTATTTTAGTTTTTAGAATATTTTTGGAATTTTGAAAGAAATATGAATTTTTGATTTTGTCATATTTTCTTGAAACGCTAGAGGTTTTTGAGGGAGGTTTTTCAGTAGTTTGTTGGGTGTATCATCTTCTCATTAAGTTATGATCTGTTATAATTTTGCAGCAACGTATTAATTTCGTGTTTGTTTTGTAATAAATTTCTAAACAGAGATAAAAAATACTTGTGCTTTAACAAAGAGTTTTATTTTTGATATATATCGCTGCCCAAAACTAAAAACAATGTTTTCATAAAAGTTTTTTGCCGAAAACTATATCAAAATCCTTAATCCAGACCAAAGTCAGAGCTGTGAGAGAGATTTCAGCCCCTTCATATTTTTAAATTCTAATACAAAAATGTTTTTACAAATTGAACAAAAATAACGGTTTTCGCTATTTGCTAAAAAAAATTTTTTTAATTTATTGACTTACCCCCTTCAATAGAGCCATATCGCCCTGTTACAAAAAAATATGTGATTATATATTACATCTGATTGTCATGGTAGTAGTACATTGACATTGTCATGGTAGTAGTACAAAAAATCGAAGTTTTAATAAAATTAATTATTATTCCTCTGTGCGAATCCACAAATATTTGACAGAACAAAATTTTTGGTGAAGGTGAAATTTGTGAAAACAAAATTTTGACATATAAGGTAAAACGCTTTTTAATTTTGATGTTTGCTGTCAATAAATTTATATAACTAGGGGGTATCCTGCGGGATCCGCCTCCCTCCTCCCTCCCCCCGCACATCAAAACATTTTTTCTTCTTTTATTGAGGTTCGATACAACTACTAAGTACTATCAATCATAATCCAACCTCTTCTAATCTATTCTGTGTGCACCTTCTGCTTAACTATAATTCTACAAAAACTATCGTGAGGTGTACATACTATAAATTTTTATACGATCGATCAAAAATGGTTGAAAATAATAATAATAAGAAAATACTGAAATAGCAGCTTTTATTTTTCTTTTTTTATTTACAGAAAATGAAGCTATGCAAAAATAATGATGGAAAACAAATATGATATGATTCTTAGCACTATCTGTCATATAAATAGTTAATTTTCTTATTAATATCGAAATGATATAAATTTGAACGAAACGGGTAAAAGACAATTATAGCATTAATTTTGAAAAACTACACTATCGAAAAATTTGAATGCCGTAAATGGAATTTTTATGAATAAAAAGGAATAATTTTTATGTTCTATAAAAAAGAAAATAAACAAAAACAATAAAAAATAAATAAGGGTCCGCGTTGAATCCCGAACCTTTTTCACAACCCTCTACAACGGCAATGACAACGAAATTTTGTACTGAGTTTCTAAAAGTTCATTTTATTAAATCGGTTAAAATTATTAAATGTTTGAAAATGTATATTATAACACAAACTGTTTTTTGTCCCAAAAATACAAATGTTTTCAACCTACATTGTTTTCAAAAATTGTTAAAAATATATATTTTTCTATGCTGTTATGTTCGCTTTTCTATAGAACAATTTTCTGGTTCTGATCCTGCCATAATAGCGCTAGAAAGGAACATAAGAAAAAAATTTCAAAAAATTTATATTGGCTTACATACAAAACACAACTATAATCATTTAAAAATTCTCTATGAAATTTCACATGCTTTTGCTTTAAACGATTTAAGTTTGGTTATGAAGCATATTAATTACTATAAATCAAGCATAATATGTATATATATATATATATATATATATATATATATATATATATATATATATATATATATATATATATATATATATATATATACATATATATATATATATATATATATATATATATATATATATATATATATATATATATATATATATATATAGTAGGGTGCTTTTTTTTGGGGCGACAATTCTTTTTTTCTGGTGCCCCACCGAAATTTTGTTGGAAATACCCAAGAAAACGTCCTTTCAGCTTTTATTAAAATGGATGTTTTAAGAGATTTTCGTCATCAATTTATGAAGACCGCAAGTTCTAAAATAATAAATGTTTATTATCTCGAGAAATATCAATCATAGAGATTCGGTTATTATGAGTTTTTTGTAGGAAACTTAATTAACTACAACTTTGTTATTGACATTTTTCCTGTAGCTTTAGCCATTTATGAAATAAAAACAAAAGAACAAGAAATTCATATAAAACTGACTTTAGTGATCTGTAGTGTGTCACCGGTGTAAGTTACAGTTACATCACCATAAGCATTCTTGTAGATAATTTGATCCTGAGTTAGTTGCTTTTTTCCATTTTGAAATAGTATAAAATGCCGCTGAGCTGTAATTTTTTTTTTAAAAAACACTAAAGTTTACATGTATTTTGTATGGAAAATATTCAAACGCAAAGGCCGAGTGCTAAACATTAATTATGAGGGCTCATATTTTAGGAAGACGTTTTCTTGGGTATTTGCAACAAAATTAAAATGGGGCACCAGAAAAAAAGAATTGTCGCCCAAAAAAAGCACCCTAAATTATATATATATATATATATATATATATATATATATATATATATATATATATATATATATATATATATATATATATATATATATATATATATATATATATATATATATATATATATATATATATATATATATATATATATATATATATAAAGAAAAATTAAAACTGCCAAAAATTTCCATGCAAAGTTATATGGACATTTTCGACCACTCTCGTGTTTTTTATGTGCTAGCTAAAATACATTTTACATATTATGCTTAATATATTCAATAGGCAAATTCAAAATTTTAAATTGTAGTACAATGAAAAATTTCATTGACAATTTTTAAAATGATTGGGAGTTTTGTTTGGTATACAATGCTTTGAAAATTTTGTGTTTTTTTTCTAGTATAACGCTTTTGCGGTGAACACCAGACCAGAAAAATTACCCAATACTCATTGTTTAACATCTAACTGATCTACAGTTAAATTGTATAATTTAATTGAAGAAAGAATTTTACGAGATGTTGTGTCAAAAAGTGAGGAAATAGACCTTTAATTATGTACTTTCATCAATTTGTTTCATCTTTTCTTTTTTAATAAACTTATTATACAAACCATTTACCAACTTTACTATTTAATGTATAAATTATTCCTTTAAAAAATGTTCTATGATACTTTCGAAATTCTAACTATTTTTTATAATACATATTACATATCTTGTGACTAATTGAAAATAAAAAAGATTTAATTAAAACATTAACAAAAATTATAAATATATGTAACTTAAAAAAAATCCCCTGAATGCATTCTAATTTTTATTAATACTACAAATAACTAAACAAAAGTCTTCGTAGTGACGTCACACCATCTTTTATGATGAAGCTGTTATCTTATATTAGCCGTGTTCGATTTGACTAAAACAACTGAAGCAACTGAAAAATTAAATGCAATTGTTGTTGTTTTTCAGTTGTTTCAGTCAAATCGAACACACCTATTGCAAGACAAATACTCAAATAGTAGTTTTTGTTTTTCCTTATTTTATTTCACAGTAATGACATTATTTAAAATAATTATCGGAAACTACTATTATATGATTTTTAGCACTGCCTGTCAATAAAATAATTAATTTTCTTGTTAATATCGAAATGATAATAATTTGAACGAAACGGGCAATGACAGTGCAATAAAATGCTATAAAAACTGCATTATCGATGAAATGACATTATCGTAAAACGAAATATATGTATGAATAAAAAAAACAATAATTTTGGTGTTATTTAAAAAAAAATAAAAAAAAATATAATAAATGTACAACACCAGGATTCGAACTCACGACCTATAAATCATCAACCAAGCGCGATACCCATATTACAATATAAACGTTACGACAGTATAGAGGGATGGACTCACGGCTATTATATTATGGATATATATTAATATAAATACATATTACTTTGGCGCTTAAAAAAACTTCTGTCATAAATTGTTGCTCCTGTCGTCATAATTTGTTATGCGTACTGTCATAATTTGCTAAAACGTCAGTGGTGGACTGGTCCACCGGGACACCGAAAAAGTACTACGTAGGGCGGTCGCCTTTGAGGCTGGTAAATAATATGCATTTAAATACCAAAAAAATTACGTTTTAACATTTTATTTAATTCTCATACTATACAAAAGTATAAATCTATTATAATACACACAAATACAAACGGCTCAGTTTTATAGTTAATAGACTAAATGGACTGACGAGGAATCAACGCTTAAACGATTAAAGACAACATCTTATGTGTAGATTTACTTCTTAGTTTACATACTATGGTCTCTATTGATTATTTCAATTCACAAATCAGACCAACTGCCTCCAAGCTTCTCGAATCATCACTAAACTTTAAAATAATTCTAGTTGCATATATTTATTTTAAAAACAATTTCAATTCTCTGGTCCTCTTTCGAATATTTGCAAACTAGTAATTTAAATTGCCTGAGAGCTTACGAGATGCTTAATACAACGTTAACTTCTTTGAGACAATGGTCTCTCAGTTTTACTATTTGTTTAGAAAAAGCTAAATTATTTAGTCAAGTCAACAGGTAAACATACTATTGGAAGAAGTAAAATGTAAGTTGATAGTTGAAGAAAATCTTCCTGAGGAAAGAATACGCAAACAAATATGAATGGGAGAGGAAACCACATGATTATCATGTTTGTAATTTAATCCAATAGAGAAATATGGGGCAACAAAAATGTGTATGTGTTTTTATTTTTTCATTAGTTTTGACACAGGGTGGCTCGAAATTTCTTAAAAAAATTAGTGAGAATCAGACATTAAAGTTAAATTGTGTTCAAACGTGTTACTCGATTTGAGTAAATTTTGTTTTGTGTCAAAGGTACTTAGTTAGCGTGTCTTTATAAAAATATTATATTTTTAGATGATTTGAAAAATTTATATTTTTAAATGATTTTGTAATTTTAGTTCTTCACACATGTTTTTTTAAAGAAGTATCTTTTTGTTTTTCTTTCATTTTTTAGGCTTCCGTTTTTTATAACGAACCCTATTGGTGAGAGTAAAACGAGTTTTTCAAATTATATCTATTATGTCGTAAACTATAAATGCTATTGACCTGAGGTGCGTATAAAACTAATAAGTCCAGTTGGTACGATGTGAGACATTTGAGAAAATACATTTTTTATAGATTCAAGTAGGGTATCATATGATAGGGCTTCATTTCAATATTCCTTAAAAATTTATTTTGGAATTTTACACCTCACCATTTTTTGTTTAATTTTGAATAATGACGTTTTGTTCATATTTTCTTACCTCGATTAGCTCCGAACCTAACTGATCGAAAATCTTCAAATGAATTGGGAATAATAGAAAAATTAGTAAGTTTTTAATAAAAAAATATATAAAAGTGTCACATACTCATAATTATATTTATTAAGGGGGGTGGAAATGAGAAGGGGTAAAAACACTTTTTAAAACGTGGTCAAATGGGGGGTCATTTGAAAGAGCACCTAATTAAAAACATATTGCAATTTTTTTTAGTATTTTGTAGTGCACAGTTTTTGAGTTATTGTCAAAAAAGTGCAACTTTCAGACCGCCCCCCGTTGCGACACTGATTGACAGAAAAAGTTGTAAAAATTCACAGAGTTAGGAAGATTGGTAAATTTTGAATGAAAATCATAGCGAAGTCTCAAATAATTATATTTCTGTGTGTTTAGGGGATGGGTGTTGGGAGGGTAAAAGAACCTCTTTTGACCCATATGCGTGGGGTGTCATATGAAAGAGCACCTAATTAAGAAACATTACAATTTCTTTTAGAATTTTGCAATGCACAGTTTTTGTGTTATTGTAAAAAAATTGTTTTTAGAATGTAGCCTCTCCACTCTTTTGAGACTTGATTGACCGAAAAATTAATCAAATTTAAACCACTTACAAGCTGGCGTAATTGAATTTTTCTTGAGTTACCATAAACAGCTATGGATAAGATTTAAACCGAAGCAACATTTTTTGTGTCATTTTTGATTGTAATTTACTATTGACATTTACTATTAAACATTTATTTTACTGTGCGTCTATGGTCTGGCAATATAAAGACATTACAACACAACTTTTATTCAATTATTTTTGATATTGTGTTCTGTTACATTCACGGAACCCTTGGCGAGCTTATTTTATTCGCACTTGTCTGACTTTTTATATTTTAAAGCCTTATTATTTACTCATTCAATACTGTACTTATGGACACAACCATAAGTTCCTTTTTTCTTTTATTTCTAGTTTTGACACAGTGTGGTTGTTAACTAATAATATATTCGAATTTCTTTTTCTCGAAAAAAAATATAACGCTTGTCTGTAATTTTAGTATGTTTTGAGTAAATAATCAGCTATTAAAATATAAAAAAAAGAAAGACAAACAAAAAGATACTTTTTGAAAAAAACTTGTCTGAAGAGTTAAAATTTAATAAAATCATCTAAAACTATAAATTTTTTAGTCAATGTAATATTTTTATAAAGCCACGCTAAGTACTTTTCAAACAAAACAAAATTTACTCGAATCGAGTAACACGTTCGAACACAATTTAACTTTAATGTTTGATTCTTACTAAATTTTTTTAATAAATTTCGGGCCATCCTGTTTCAAAACTAGTGAAAAAATAAAACCACAAACAAATTTTTTTTATTATACTAACGATTACCGAAGTTTCAAACACATCGGGAAAGGTCGGTTTCAAATTGCTTATTCTATCGGCGTCTTGATACAATTTTCTACCTGACTATACAACAATATTTCCATATGCCTATGGAATGCCTATATAGCAATATTGATTTGGCGTATAAGTTGGCACTGGCATTATCATCAACTCATCAACTCAGGTATAGCCTGTGAACGGAGTTTCTCTAAAGTAAATAATAAAAATGGCTAAATATAAGTTACGGGCATTGATGTTAATGGCCATCCATTGAAAAGGAGATATTATTCAATTAAAAAATGGAATTTTTTTTATCGAGCGTGGGACGACAAAAAATTCGATTTACATATGGTCATTCTTTTACATACCGAACAGATTAGGACAAAATGTGACTATTTTTGATTCAGCTGAAAATTTTTTTGCGCGTTTAATATAAACAAAACGATATACTTGTTTGAAGATTTTTTAGTTTTTTTTTTAGGGGAACTAGAGCGGATCTAAATTTCGAGAGCTTTGTGATTTTTGGCTTGAAGACTTATTTTCAGAGATTCATAACTTCGGTTCTGGTAGAGATAGACACTTTTTGTCTTTATTTTAAAGTATAAAGATGAAATTTAAAATAAAAACTGTTATTTTTAAAAATTATTAACAAATTCCTATTGTTATAAACAAATAAAATGTTAAAATTAATGTTTAGTCAATAATTAACATAATTAACAAAAATTAATAAAATTAACAGAAATAAAGAGTGTTTAGTTTTAGTATGACCATCGTATTCTACGTTCAATTTTCAATAAGAAACGTATATTTAATTAATGGAGAAATGAGTTTTACTGTTAGAAATAAACTTTAATTTATAATTTAAAAATTTTATAAACTTTTGTCGTCCGCCGATGTAAAAATTAACTTATTTGTAACAGAAAAACTTATTTCTCCATTAATTAAATCTACGTTTCTTATTGAAAATTGAACGTAGAATACGATGGTTATACTAAACACTCTTTATTTTTGTTAGATAATGACTAAACATTAATTTTAACATTTTATTTGTTTATAACAATAGGAATTTGTTAATAACTCTTATTAATTTTAATTTTTTCTGTATTTCTAATCTGTATATTTGATATGAATTCAATAGCTATTTTATGTACCATGGGCCATGGCGCCCCGAAAGACACGTTATCCAGCATGAGGACATCTGCCCGAGGAGTGGATGGGCGTAATACCCAGTAACGCTAGTGATTTGATAGTGACAAGATTTTATGCTTTATTTAATAAGCTAAAACTCGGAAACCATTTAATTTGTTAGTCTATATTAATATGCAATATTGCAAAAATATCCTATGAAAATAAATAGTTCATAGTTTAAAATTATCATTTGTTGTTTGTACGTTGCTATGTAAACAAATTCTCCTAAATTTTGTGGCACGTATGACAAACACTTTGTATGAATTTTAGACAGTCATATGATTTTAATGACAAAAATTTTGCCAAAAAAATTTAAACAACTAAAAATATTTTACTGGCTAAAATTTAGAAGCAATTAGAATTTTTTCAATTCAATAGTAGTTAGGTAGTTGAAGGAAGTTTCTCAGAAATTCCCTTAAATGTTATCTAATATGAATACATATAGGACAACAATTGACCAAGTGTCAGTCATAGTCATTATTGATTTGGAAACAAACAATCAATAATGACTAACACAATCGTGACTTAGACACATTCTATGAATTCACACAAAGTAATGTCTAGAAATTTAATGCAAAAATTCCCATATCTATCTTATTTAGTTTTCTAGCTTCTTATGAGTGGACGTTATGAATTCATAATGCCCTCTCATAACGTCCCGGAGTTTATGGATGAGTTTATATATCGCGTATCCATGACATTTAACATAACTTTATATTTAAGTGAAGTACAAAAACATATTTTGGTTTTCGAAATTCATTGTTTAACGAAGCCGGTTCAGAAATTTTTTTTTCCGGGCGGTATGAATTTGCCAGTCCGCTACTGTAAAAAGCTATACCAAATTTTGACGTTTCATTATGGTGAATATAAATTTCAAAAGTCAAAAATTTGACAATTAATAATTGTCATCTCTCATTATTTCGTGGATTCGGACAGAGCATATTTGACAAAAAATTAAAATGGTTACTTGGACTTAATTTGAATATTTTAAGATTATATTAAGACTAAGTTTACACCAGTAATTTGCTACGTATCAAATTTTCTACCTAGCCATTTTCATCATCATACTTTTTAGATTTGATAGGGTGATGTAAACTCTTAATAATTAGGTATGACATTTTTGGTTAGAAAAAAAAAATTTCCACGTATAATTTTTATACAAAACTGAGTAAACATTTATTATATTCTTGCTAAAATTTTTTTATTTTTAAATTAAGTCATAAATGAAACATAAATTTGCATTCATAAACGAAGTTGATTTATTTTTATTTTAAATGTCATACCAAATTTTAGTGTTTATACCGTAAAATTAATACCTATTTACAACGTACCTAATTTGATACGTAGCAAATCATCCTATCCAATATTTGTTACGTACTTTTTTAATAACAGTTTACATCAAACATAGTCGACCTAATAAGTATCCAACAAACACTGTGGCGGCCTAATACTACCACAATGCGTTCACGCGCGTCGTGGCATGTTGTCACTTGGACGTCCAAGTGCATCCACATATTGCTATTATAGTGCCATCATAAAGTGACTGCAGATGTGGTGGCAAAATGTACGCATTTGCTATTTATTTTGTGGCCATTATGACATTATGGGAAGTGAAACGAATTTTATTTAATGATGATGATAACCGAACAAACACCGCGGCGTCATGGAATTGCCATGGCGTGCTAACACTTTATGCCGTATATTTGCGCTCGTTGTGCGTTCATTTTTACGCCACTTTGTGTCGTTACAAAATGACGACACTATGATAACCACATGTGAATGCATTTTGACGTCCAAGTGAGAACATTCCATGACGCACATGACCACATTGTGCTAACATTGTGCCGCCACAGTGTTTGCGGGGATTTTGGGTAACGTCATTGCGACAAATGAAGATTGCGGACGTATTTCGAAGTTGTGAAATGAAAATGTATGTCTGTGATTGCATTTGTTATTTAGGCGTCCATTTTTTTATGATACAATTTCAATGAAAAAAAACAGAATTCAAAAAATTTAAATATTTGGCTTAAATATGAAAAATAATATTAATTTTCCACAATTTTCTTAATATTATATAAAACTAAATTTAAATATCAGTAAACAGACATGAGTAATGACAAAAAAATATTAAATAAATATAATAATTTTTTTGAATCACTAAAACTAATTATTTAAGAGCCCATTTGTTTTTTATATATTTTTTCATTACTTTCACAAAATAATTTCTTTCGCACATAATTTTAGATAAAAATAAAATGAAAATTATCAATTTATTATTACGAAAGTCATACTATATCTTATAAAAAGTTAAATGATACCAGTCATTTATAAAAATGTCAAACTACTTTTTCACTCTCCATTTTTATTCTTTGAATTTATTATTCAATTATCATCATCATTAAATAAAATTCGTTTCACTTCGTTTTTTATTATTATAGCAATAGTATATGTATAACTATTTGATAATCGTATAAAGCTGATATTATTATTTGAATTTGAAATAATGATGGAAATAAAAAATTGAAGTGCGTAATCTTTACAAGTTGTTCTAGTAAAACTTCTTTGACTACTGTGGCAGGTTTTACTAAAAATATTAAATATACAATAAATATGCCATATTGAAATTTTGAGTAGCATTTCTTTATAATATTATTTACAACAATGTGTACAATGTAACAATGTGTAATAAAAATATTTACATATTTTACAAAGTTTTACAACGTATTACAAATTAAATTTCACGATAAATACATGTCCACTTAATTCAACAACAAGATTTGGTACAACAAATGATGCAGTTTTTCAAGAAATTTAGCAAATTTTCAAAGTAAAGTTTATGTTTCTCACTTTAGTTGTCATAAACCTCTAATTTCATATTTCAATTATGATAATAATTGAATTGACTTTGTAATACATTATGTAAATATGGCTTTTTACTACACATGTTGTCAAAAAATGCTACTCTAAACATTGCAATATGACATATTTAATTTATATTTAATCTTTTTAGTAATATCTGCCACAAAAGCCAAAGAAATTTAATTCAACCACGTCCAAATATTAAACGCACTAATTTGTTTATTTAACAAAACAAATTTAATCAACACAAATATTTTTATTTAAAATAAACTTTTAAAAAAACAGCATATTTCCACTCAGAAAATTATATACGACCACCTCGACACCTACAGCAATATGATACAACTCAAACTATCCAAAGAGATTAAGATATTTTGATTAAATCGCCTAAAATACATAAAAATACAGGTTTTTCCAATTTTATGAAAACGGCATTTTCATATCATAAAAAATTATGGGACCATCTCGAAATCAACCCAAATAGAATACGATACCTCCTCTTTTTTAAAGTCGGTTAAAAAACTAAAATAATTCAAAATATAAATTTAAAAAATAACGAATTAGTCAAAATCGACACATCTAACTCTATATGAGTAAACTCATATAGAGTTTAGTACCAGACTGAATAAAACAAATAATAACATTAACAAATGAATAACAATTGACACACAATATACACATAATCGAATTGTATCGCATACTTGCCGAACATAATATTCGTTTGCCTTTTTACTTCATTGTTGTTTGAATTTCTTCTTTATTTTTTTTGTTTTCTCAAAATGTTACTTCCGTTCAAAAAAGATTTGATTTACTTGTCATATCGCGCCTGAAGAAGTTTTACTTCAAAAACAATTATGTAACGAACTCCTTTTCATATTTGAAAATTATAATAAAATGACCAAAGCCGTTAAAAAAACTAGTATTCTATTAAACTATCGGTGGTAAATCTTATAGTATAAATACTGGATTAAATAATTATAAGAGAAAATTTTTTTTGAAAAGTGTTTCTTCATTGAAGGTGAAGTTGATGAAGTTTTCAATTGTTTGAACGGTTTAAACATGTATACAAATGCTGTTCCCGACAAAATTCCTATTATATTTGTAAAAAAATTCTTTCTTAATATTCAACGCATGGCTTAGTTTAGTTTTTTATGGAAGATATGAGAAACTTCTTTTATCACCCAACATCATAAGGAAGATGATAAAACAAAAGTTGAAAATTATTATTAAAATTAATTTATTCGATCATTTTTTTACTATGATATTTAAACAGTATAGGCTTTGTTTTACTGTCGATAATACTTCGTTTTGTCAAAAATATTGCTTTGTTCATTGTTGTTATGAAAATACATTGTTTGCTTACCTTTTTCTTCAAAGAAACTGAAATATAAATTCATCTTAATAGGCGCATAAAAATTTATAATTTATTTTTGCCGAGAAAAACAAAAATATGCAAATATTTATGAATGAATACAGAAATTGTTAATAATTGCAATTTTAATGAATTTTTCATTTCTGAATAATTTTTTAAAAAAATTTTTATTTCGAAGAATTTTTTTTTTAATTCAAAGTTAGGCATGTTTAGTGTCTCTGAATATCCGAAGATACCATGCCAGCTAGGGATAAGAATGGAATGCAAATTAAGTTTCTCTGAGAAATTTAAGGCATTCCAAAGATGAGAGATTCTGTTGAAAAAGTCACGTTGGAAGGCTACAGTTCTACCTAATTATTTGAACCGTAAAGGGATGGGCTGCTACAGTTGCTCTGGGGGTCACACCCAGGGTCGAAATCTTAGAATAAAAATATTTTTTTTTAAATAATAAACAGTCTATAAATAAGCTGATGTTGGGAATTATAAAAACTAATATTCTATGTACAAAATAGACAGAATATATATTATAATTAGTAGGGCCAAATAAGATTTTTTGTTTATTTAGGACCAAAACAGGAGGATATTTTAAATTTATTTTTAACGCCTATTTAACTTCTCAAACGGGATTTTTTTCTGGTAACTCGCTTTTGAAGGTGTTATGTAGATGCTATTTTTCTATTGAAAATAAGTGATAATTAAATACTCTAAATTCTAAATAGCAAAATCAGTAGGTTTTAAAAAATAGTCAAATTTCGGCTCGGGTTGTTAAAAAATGTAACCCTAAAAGAATTATCTGGCAAAACCACAAATCATATATGTTAAGAATTTAAAAAAAATTGTATCTTGTATATTTACGAAAATAAATGTTAAATTTAAATTTCTTAAAAACTTTAGTGATTGCTTTGAGCTAATTAATATTAATATTTTATTTCAAGAGCCGTCGCGAGTACTAGCGAAACCGTGACAAACAAAATTGAGTGTATGAAAATTCAATTTAAATAGAGGAATCCTTGACCTAACTATGCTTCTGTTGTTCAGTATATGTCGTTTTTAGATAACTGGTATACTCGGATAAGCCGGAGTATTTTTAAAAAATAAATTCTAGACTACCCGGGCATTTCAAAAGTCGAGTGATTTGGATACAGTAATGTTACCTAACTTATTCAGAAAACTTGAGTTACGATAACCTTATATTATTTTCCAACCATCGTTATTGAATTGGAAATCACATCAACGTATTTTCTGAATTTTATCTAAGAGTAAAGCATATTCTTTATAAAGTTATTACATTGAAACAAATAGCATTAAATCTATTTGAACTCGTACAAGATCCCCAGGAGTCAGGACCATAACTCACGCCATTCGTATCATCAATGTATAGAGAAATTAATATTCACACAAGTGAACTTCAATTTATTTTCTGTTTTTGAATATTAATATCACCATTCACATCCACCTATCTAGCCACTTGAATAAATTCAACCACCTACATTAAAAAAAATAAAATCGTATCCTTTATCCTTTTCATTCTATTATAAAATATTTTCTCTCTTATAATTTTCATATTTTTCACTTATTTTCTTAAAATAGTAAAAAAATATGAAAATATTTAATGGTAAGTAGTAAGTGCAATTTATAATGAAAAATAAAAATAATATAAGAATACATTCATCATATGTATATCATAACACGAAATACATGCATAAATTATTAAATTTTCATATAACTGTAAATTCCATGTGGCTTGCTTTTTACAATAGAAGAAAAAAATAATTTTTTTTCCTTATTGTTTTCATTCTTTTTATTTCATAATTTGACGGTTGCCAGCCATGTTTTTTATATACTTTATTCAATTCAAAATCATTTCACACTATATTATAATAATAATATATTCCTGAAATCATAATCAGACTTAAAAAGAAAATATAATAATAAAATGAAAAATGCATTTCTTTTTTTATTTATTTGAATATAATATGTTTTTCTTTCAAATGTATACACAAAAACAAAAATTAAAGATGGCGCTACTCTTTATTTCTTTTATTCATATTCTAATTGAAAAATAGCGTAATTTTGTGGTTTTTCACTTTTAATTATTAATATTTGTTGTTGTGATTTATTTAATTATTTAAAAGTATGTATACATACATACAAAATATCAAATTACAGATAAGTTTTCTTTTGTAACCGGAAATGATTTTTGTTCTTATATTGTTGGTATTATGTTTGAAAGATTTATGTCGATTTTGACGTTTGATTGAAAAATTAAAGATTTTCTTTTGTTTAATTTTCATACAAAATTTTTAATGAATTAATTTTATGTGAAATTTATATTTAAGATATTGAAGCTATTGTTTACTTTTTTTTGTTGGAAATAGTTTTTATGTTGAGGTAGGATATTGGAGTTTAATTGATTAGGTTTTGTATAGGAATTTTTATGCATGATATAGGTTATTTGTTGTTTTTATATATAATGAAATAATGATTTTCTCAGTCTTCTCCAGTATTGTGTCCTTATAAATTAATTTTAATGGATGAAAATAATCATCAATTGATACAACAAAATAAAAAATTTGTCATCAAATAAAAATTTACAATCAGCTAAACGACTTTTTTTTGATATTTTTATTCAAAAAGGATTAATATTTATATTTCTATATTAAAATAATCAAATAACGAAGCACAAAAAATTTTCCTTTGATTGCAATAAAAACACTGAAGTTAAAAAGAATATTAATACACTTATCCAAAAAAAAAAAAAGGACCAACCTAAAATAAAAATCCGTTTTTTTATTGAAAAATATGAATTTCTGCGGATTTAATTTCAAAATATTAATGACAAAAAAATCCGTATTGAGAAAATAATATGAAAAGATAAAGCGAAAATGGATGAGATTATATAAATTTCTATGTAGGTGCATACTGCTATAGGTTGACATGAAATTCAGTAAAACGAAATCAGCTTGCTTTATTTTGCTGGCTATGTAAATTAAATTTAAAGATATTATTTACGAATTAATTTCACATTAATCGCCGAGGTAAAATCTACAAGAGATATAGTAGATGACTATTTTCACATAGAATAATTATTTATAGACCAATAAAAATATCAAGAAAATATGATTTTCTTAGTTTTTCCATAACAATTGCTGGGCAGAAACTATTATAGAAATGCGGGGTGAAATGAAGTCGCGATTCTTTTTTTTTTTTTTTTTTTTTTTTTTTTTTTCCTTTATCTCCATTTAGGAGCATAGGGCGTCTACTAGACTGGACCATCTAACTCTGTTGGGGGCAATCGCTTTCAGTTCACCCCATGTCTTGCCAATTTGTTTTGCTTCAGCTAGCACCGTTTTCTTCCATGTCATGGGTGGTCTTCCAACTCTCCTTTTACCTTGTGGATTCCACTCTAGGGACATCCTTGTTATATCTTCGACTGATTTTCTCAGTGTATGTCCTATCCATCTCCATTTTCTTTGTTTTATCTCGGTCTCAATGTCTAGCTGCTCTGTCTGCCGTAGAAGCTCCTGGTTACTGATGGTGTTTGGCCAGAAGCATTTGATCAGTCTTCTCAGGCATTTGTTCACAAACACCTGTAGTTTATTTGTGATCTTTCTTGTTTGTTTCCACGTTTCACACCCATACAGCAGTACTGACTTGACACATGCATTGAACATTCGTAGCTTTGTCTTTCTTGACAGGACGGATGCATTCCAGATCTTGTGAAGCATATTGAACGTATTTCTGGCTTTGTTAATACGCTGACTGATATCTTCTTCAGTCCCGCCTGTTTTTGCTACAGTACAACCAAGGTACACAAATTTGTCAACTTCGTCCACTTGTGTATTGTTGATGGTAATTGGTGTTATCGTTTTGGTGTTCAATCTCATAGCCTTTGTTTTTCTGATATTAATGTTGAGACCGACTTCATGTGCAAGGGTTGATAGCTTCTGTATTTTCTGCTGCATGTCCGTATGTGTGTGTGTAAGTAGACAGATGTCATCTGCGTAGTCTAGATCATTGAGCCGTCTTGTTGTATTCCATTGGATTCCATTTGGACTTGCATCATCGAGCTTTCTCATGATACTATCTAGTACTATTAGGAATAGTAGCGGGGATAGTACACAGCCTTGTCTCACTCCTCGGTGGTTGTAGTATTCATCACTTTGCTGTCCTTTGTATTGTATTCTGTTTGCAGCATCCCGGTACATTTCTTTGATTAGATCAACTATTTTCTTCGGGATGCCCATTTCACAAAGTGTCTTCCATATCGCGCTCCTGTTGATTGAGTCGAAGGCGCGTTCGAAGTCCACGAAGAGGAGATACAATGGTGAATTCCATTCATTTGATTGCTCAATGATGATACGGATTGTGTTGATATGATCGGTACAGCTTCTTCCTGGTCTAAAGCCGGCTTGTTCATTTCTTAGTTTCATGTTAATTGATGGAGATATTCTTTCGAGAATGATCGTTGCTAGTATTTTCATTATTGTGTTGAGCAGAGATATACCTCTCCAATTTTTGCATTCTCTTAGATCACCTTTCTTTGGGATTGTTATGGTTAAACCTTCTTTCCATTTGGTTGGTATTTTACCTTCGTTCCATACATCAGCTAATAGTGGTGTTAGAGCTTCTGCTGTTGTGTTTACATCTGCTTTGAGTAATTCTGCTGATATATTATCTGTACCAGCAGATTTGTTATTCTTGAGTTTCTGTATGGCATCTCTAACTTCCCGTTCCGTTGGTGGATGGGTGCTGATGGTTTCGTTATAGTTGTCATCCGGAGACTGCAAGTTATTTTCATGTTGGTGGCAGATGTCTTCGAAGTATTCTTTCCATCTGTTTAGCTGTTGTTCATGAGTTGTGAGGGTTTGACCAGACTCATCCTTTATTGGTGGAGTGTTTGTATATTTGTTGGTGACCTTTCTCACGCATTTGTGTAGAGTGCGCATATTTCTATTAGCTGCTGCTGTTTCCGCAGTCTTGAGAATGCTTTCTGTATATCTTCTGCGATCATTCCTTGCCATCTTTTTAACTTGTTTTGCTGTACTTTCATATTTGTTGCGGATCTCGGTTGTGTTCTGGTGACACAACTGCAACTTGAGCTGTCGACGCTCTTCAATTTTCTTCCAGGTATCATCGCTAATCCATGGTTTCCGTGATTTGTCTTGGTATCCAAGCACATCTGTAGCAGTTTTGACGTAAGCTTCTTTAACTTGTTCCCATTTTTCATCAATGCTGGTGGTTTCGTTGTTTGGTAGATTGAGCTGGAGCGACTCTTTGAAGATGTTATTTGTATTTTTGTCGCTCAATCTATTGATGTTAAATTTCCTCTTACATGACTTGTTGTTTTGTTTTACAGCGGCTGGTTTGATTTTGAATGTTGCAACTACCAGTTGATGGTCGCTGTGTATGTCTGCTCCTCGTTTTGCTCTGACGTCTTGTAGTGAGGATAGAAACTTCTTATTCACCAGTACGTGATCAATTTGATTCTTGGTTCTTCCATTTGGTGATGTCCAAGTGTATTTGTGTATGTTCTTGTGTGGGAACTTGCTGCCTCCTATGAATAGTTGATTTGTGACACAACAATCGATGAGCCTTTCTCCATTATTGTTACGTGTTGATTCTAGTGCATTTTTGCCCATGACTGATTCCATTCCGGTGTTGTCGGTTCCAATTTTGGCATTGAAATCCCCTTGTATTATTTTGATGTCATTTCGGTGTGCACTAGCCAGCGTTGCTTGGAGCTGTTCGTAGAATTCATCTTTTGTCGCATCATCAGCTTCTTCGGTAGGTGCATAGCACTGTATGATCGTTGTGTTTCTAATTTTCGATTGGAATCTTGCTGTTATTATTCTGCTACTGATTGGTTTCCATTCGAGAAGTGCTTTCTTTGCGTTAGGTGTTGTTAATATTGCTACGCCTTGTTCATGTGTGTTGGATTTACCAGAGAACATCATGTAATTTCCTTCACTTGTTGTTAACTCTCCGCTGTTTTTCCATCTAACTTCACTGAGTCCTAGTATCTCGATGTTGTATTCTTTCATTACTTTCTCAACTTGTGCTAACCGCGATGTTTCTATCAGAGTTCTGACATTCCAGTTTCCTACTCGTGTCCGGGTACGATAGCTAAGGGTCGATATTTTATTATTCCGGTTTGTTTTGCTTTGTATCTTTCTAGTATGCGTTTCTTTAATCATTTGAATTTCGGATTCACCTTTCGGATTAACGGGTGATTGGGCCATCGAATCCTAGCCAGTTTCCAGGGCTGCTGGATAAGGTATACTGGCATACCGTGGGCGAGATATTCCTGCTTCAATGTGATTCAATCGTATTTCCATATTTTTTCTGGTGAGGTTCCCAAGCGGTCACCCGTTTAAGTTCGCACCCTTCCCAGTGTTGCTTAACTTCCTTGTAAGTGATGTTGTTGACTTATGAAGTCGCGATTCTAGCTTTTATTATTCCCAATTCATCTTTAGATAAATATTAAAATTAGCAAATTTACTCGTTTTCTATCAGTATTTAAAATCTCAAGACAGACAGATAAAAGAAGACAGACTAATTGGCCTGAGGCTTTTAGGATTGCAATAAAACTGTTCTATAGGACTCAGTGTCCTATATGGTACTATTTTTCGGTACTTTTTTAAAGATCGTCAATTGCTTCTCCGTCCACCATTGAGGAGATGATTTGATTTTAGGTAGATTTCATAGAAAAATCTACTATTGCAATGTCCGTCATCTCGGAATTTCGGAAAAATGATGTTGCCAAGCGACTATATATGATAAGCGGAGACGGAAAAACAAAAAAAATATTATATATATTTTTTATATATACTTTTTAATTTAGCCGTGGAATATGTGTGCCGTCAAAAGAAACTACCGATTAACAGCAATATCTTGTCAATAAACTCAGTACAGATGATCGCGTACGCTGATGATGTTATCATTCTCGGCCGAAGTGAAGGTGTTATGAGTGAGACTTTCAAGTCGCTTGAGAGTGGTGCTAGAAAAATTGGTCTGCAAATTAGCTACGATAAAACCAAACATGTGAATGTTTCAAGAGAGGCTGAGAAGAAAGATTTGTGCGGCGATGAACGAATTGAGGGAGTTGAATCTTTTAAATATTTGGGATCAATGCTTGACTCAAACAACAGCATACTTACAGATATAAAAGCTCGAATCGCTACAGGTAATCGAACTTTTTACTCAATTAAACCTCTCCTTGGGTCACCATATGTATTAACTAACACCAAGCTCAAGTTATACAAGACATTGAATAGACCGGTTGTGATGTATGGGTCCCAAACGGGGACCCATACACAAAATGACGAATCGCATTTATCTGTATTTGAACGTAAGATCCTACGCTACATTTTTGGGCCACTTAACACAGACGATGGAGAGTATAGAACCCGATATAACTTTGAGATCAGAGACCTTCTAAGGGTCCTGATATAATAGGTTGTATCCATTCTAATAGGTTTGCTTGGTTTGGGCATGTTCTACGAGCCGATTCACAGTCTGGAATGATAAGAAAAATGTACGTTAGTACCCCATGAAGTGGGCGACCACGAGGTAGACCACAACTACAATGGGAGACCAACGTAATAAACGACCTTAAAAAAATCGGCTGCCATTGTAATCAACGCTTCTACATGGAGCACGAACGCCGAATAAAAAAATTTATATATATATATATATATATATATATATATATATATATATATATATATATATATATATATATATATATATATATATATATATATATATATATATATATATATATATATATATATATATATATATATATATATATATATATATATATATATATATATATATATATATATATATATATATATATGGGTAGTTCTACACACGAAGGAAGAAAATGGAGCTTATTACGGCTCGACATGTTTTTTGCGTATAAGTTCTGCGTATAGTTTTAGTTAAAGTTGATGACGTTCTTTCAACGTTTCTGAATGTGGCCAGTCA
>CAVNZG010001672.1:0-88000 GCA_963693315.1 Diogma glabrata
AGGTTGAGAATATCTCTTAAGCAGGTTATCCCAGGGTTCTCAAAATTTGGGTGATTTATTGTTTTTTGGTCTACAGTAATAAAATATGAAAAAAATTAATTTCAGAGAAACTCTTATTTCAACGATACCCTTGCTTGCTTCAGTCAATGTTAAAGAATATAAGGTTGAGAATATCTCTTAAGCAGGTTATCCAGGGTTCTCAAAATTTGGGTTTATATTGTTTTTTGGTCTACAGTAATAAAATATGAAAAAAGTTAATTTCAGAGAAACTCTTATTTTAACGATACCCTTGCTTGCTTCAGTCAATGTTAAAGAATATAAGGTTGAGAATATCTCTTAAGCAGGTTATCCCAGGGTTCTCAAAATTTAGGTTTATTATTGTTTTTTGGTCTACAGTAATAAAATATGAAAAAATTAATTTCAAGAAACTCTTATTTCAACGATACCCTTGCTTGCTTCAGTCAATGTTAAAGAATATAAGGTTGAGAATATCTCTTAAGCAGGTTATCCCAGGGTTCTCAAAATTTGGGTTTATTATTGTTTTTTGGTCTACAGTAATAAAATATGAAAAAAATTAATTTCAAGAAACTCTTATTTCAACGATACCCTTGCTTGCTTCAGTCAATGTTAAAGAATATAAGGTTGAGAATATCTCTTAAGCAGGTTATCCCAGGGTTCTCAAAATTTGGGTTTATTATTGTTTTTTGGTCTACAGTAATAAAATATGAAAAAAATTAATTTCAGAGAAACTCTTATTTCAACGATACCCTTGCTTGCTTCAGTCAATGTTAAAGAATATAAGGTTGAGAATATCTCTTAAGCAGGTTATCCCAGGGTTCTCAAAATTTGGGTTTATTATTGTTTTTTGGTCAACAGTAATAAAATATGAAAAAAGTTAATTTCAGAGAAACTCTTATTTTCAACGATACCCTTGCTTGCTTCAGTCAATGTTAAAGAATATAAGGTTGAGAATATCTCTTAAGCAGGTTATCCCAGGGTTCTCAAAATTTGGGTGATTTATTGTTTTTTGGTCTACAGTAATAAAATATGAAAAAAATTAATTTCAGAGAAACTCTTATTTCAACGATACCCTTGCTTGCTTCAGTCAATGTTAAAGAATATAAGGTTGAGAATATCTCTTAAGCAGGTTATCCCAGGGTTCTCAAAATTTGGGTTTATAATTGTTTTTTGGTCAACAGTAATAAAATATGAAAAAAGTTAATTTCAGAGAAACTCTTATTTTAACGATACCCTTGCTTGCTTCAGTCAATGTTAAAGAATATAAGGTTGAGAATATCTCTTAAGCAGGTTATCCCAGGGTTCTCAAAATTTGGGTGATTTATTGTTTTTTGGTCTACAGTAATAAAATATGAAAAAAATTAATTTCAGAGAAACTCTTATTTCAACGATACCCTTGCTTGCTTCAGTCAATGTTAAAGAATATAAGGTTGAGAATATCTCTTAAGCAGGTTATCCCAGGGTTCTCAAAATTTGGGTTATTATTGTTTTTTGGTCTACAGTAATAAAATATGAAAAAGTTAATTTCAGAGAAACTCTTATTTCAACGATACCCTTGCTTGCTTCAGTCAATGTTAAAGAATATAAGGTTGAGAATATCTCTTAAGCAGGTTATCCCAGGGTTCTCAAAATTTGGGTTTATTATTGTTTTTTGGTCTACAGTAATAAAATATGAACAAAGTTAATTTCAGAGAAACTCTTATTTCAACGATACCCTTGCTTGCTTCAGTCAATGTTAAAGAATATAAGGTTGAGAATATCTCTTAAGCAGGTTATCCCAGGGTTCTCAAAATTTAGGTTTATTATTGTTTTTTGGTCTACAGTAATAAAATATGAAAAAATTAATTTCAAGAAACTCTTATTTCAACGATACCCTTGCTTGCTTCAGTCAATGTTAAAGAATATAAGGTTGAGAATATCTCTTAAGCAGGTTATCCCAGGGTTCTCAAAATTTGGTTTATTATTGTTTTTTGGTCTACAGTAATAAAATATGAAAAAAATTAATTTCAAAGAAACTCTTATTTCAACGATACCCTTGCTTGCTTCAGTCAATGTTAAAGAATATAAGGTTGAGAATATCTCTTAAGCAGGTTATCCCAGGGTTCTCAAAATTTGGGTTTATTATTGTTTTTTGGTCTACAGTAATAAAATATGAAAAAAATTAATTTCAGAGAAACTCTTATTTCAACGATACCCTTGCTTGCTTCAGTCAATGTTAAAGAATATAAGGTTGAGAATATCTCTTAAGCAGGTTATCCCAGGGTTCTCAAAATTTGGGTTTATTATTGTTTTTTGGTCTACAGTAATAAAATATGAAAAAAATTAATTTCAGAGAAACTCTTATTTCAACGATACCCTTGCTTGCTTCAGTCAATGTTAAAGAATATAAGGTTGAGAATATCTCTTAAGCAGGTTATCCCAGGGTTCTCAAAATTTGGGTGATTTATTGTTTTTTGGTCTACAGTAATAAAATATGAAAAAAATTAATTTCAGAGAAACTCTTATTTCAACGATACCCTTGCTTGCTTCAGTCAATGTTAAAGAATATAAGGTTGAGAATATCTCTTAAGCAGGTTATCCCAGGGTTCTCAAAATTTGGGTTTATAATTGTTTTTTGGTCTACAGTAATAAAATATGAAAAAAGTTAATTTCAGAGAAACTCTTATTTTAACGATACCCTTGCTTGCTTCAGTCAATGTTAAAGAATATAAGGTTGAGAATATCTCTTAAGCAGGTTATCCCAGGGTTCTCAAAATTTAAGTTTATTATTGTTTTTTGGTCTACAGTAATAAAATATGAAAAAAATTAATTTCAAAGAAACTCTTATTTCAACGATACCCTTGCTTGCTTCAGTCAATGTTAAAGAATATAAGGTTGAGAATATCTCTTAAGCAGGTTATCCCAGGGTTCTCAAAATTTGGGTTTATTATTGTTTTTTGGTCTACAGTAATAAAATATGAAAAAAATTAATTTCAAAGAAACTCTTATTTCAACGATACCCTTGCTTGCTTCAGTCAATGTTAAAGAATATAAGGTTGAGAATATCTCTTAAGCAGGTTATCCCAGGGTTCTCAAAATTTGGGTTTATTATTGTTTTTTGGTCTACAGTAATAAAATATGAAAAAAATTAATTTCAGAGAAACTCTTATTTCAACGATACCCTTGCTTGCTTCAGTCAATGTTAAAGAATATAAGGTTGAGAATATCTCTTAAGCAGGTTATCCCAGGGTTCTCAAAATTTGGGTTTATAATTGTTTTTTGGTCAACAGTAATAAAATATGAAAAAAGTTAATTTCAGAGAAACTCTGATTTTAACGATACCCTTGCTTGCTTCAGTCAATGTTAAAGAATATAAGGTTGAGAATATCTCTTAAGCAGGTTATCCCAGGGTTCTCAAAATTTGGGTGATTTATTGTTTTTTGGTCTACAGTAATAAAATATGAAAAAAATTAATTTCAGAGAAACTCTTATTTCAACGATACCCTTGCTTGCTTCAGTCAATGTTAAAGAATATAAGGTTGAGAATATCTCTTAAGCAGGTTATCCCAGGGTTCTCAAAATTTGGGTTTATAATTGTTTTTTGGTCTACAGTAATAAAATATGAAAAAAGTTAATTTCAGAGAAACTCTTATTTTAACGATACCCTTGCTTGCTTCAGTCAATGTTAAAGAATATAAGGTTGAGAATATCTCTTAAGCAGGTTATCCCAGGGTTCTCTAAATTTGGGTTTATTATTGTTTTTTGGTCTACAGTAATAAAATATGAACAAAGTTAATTTCAGAGAAACTCTTATTTCAACGATACCCTTGCTTGCTTCAGTCAATGTTAAAGAATATAAGGTTGAGAATATCTCTTAAGCAGGTTATCCCAGGGTTCTCAAAATTTGGGTTTATTATTGTTTTTTGGTCTACAGTAATAAAATATGAAAAAAATTAATTTCAGAGAAACTCTTATTTCAACGATACCCTTGCTTGCTTCAGTCAATGTTAAAGAATATAAGGTTGAGAATATCTCTTAAGCAGGTTATCCCAGGGTTCTCAAAATTTGGGTTTATTATTGTTTTTTGGTCTACAGTAATAAAATATGAAAAAAGTTAATTTCAGAGAAACTCTTATTTTAACGATACCCTTGCTTGCTTCAGTCAATGTTAAAGAATATAAGGTTGAGAATATCTCTTAAGCAGGTTATCCCAGGGTTCTCAAAATTTGGGTTTATTATTGTTTTTTGGTCTACAGTTATAAAATATGAAAAAAATAATTTCAAAGAAACTCTTATTTCAACGATACCCTTGCTTGCTTCAGTCAATGTTAAAGAATATAAGGTTGAGAATATCTCTTAAGCAGGTTATCCCAGGGTTCTCAAAATTTGGGTTTATTATTGTTTTTTGGTCTACAGTAATAAAATATGGAAAAAATTAATTTCAGAGAAACTCTTATTTCAACGATACCCTTGCTTGCTTCAGTCAATGTTAAAGAATATAAGGTTGAGAATATCTCTTAAGCAGGTTATCCCAGGGTTCTCAAAATTTGGGTTTATTATTGTTTTTTGGTCTACAGTAATAAAATATGAAAAAAATTAATTTCAAAGAAACTCTTATTTCAACGATACCCTTGCTTGCTTCAGTCAATGTTAAAGAATATAAGGTTGAGAATATCTCTTAAGCAGGTTATCCCAGGGTTCTCAAAATTTGGGTTTATTATTGTTTTTTGGTCTACAGTAATAAAATATGAAAAAAATTAATTTCAGAGAAACTCTTATTTCAACGATACCCTTGCTTGCTTCAGTCAATGTTAAAGAATATAAGGTTGAGAATATCTCTTAAGCAGGTTATCCCAGGGTTCTCAAAATTTGGGTTTATTATTGTTTTTTGGTCTACAGTAATAAAATATGAACAAAGTTAATTTCAGAGAAACTCTTATTTCAACGATACCCTTGCTTGCTTCAGTCAATGTTAAAGAATATAAGGTTGAGAATATCTCTTAAGCAGGTTATCCCAGGGTTCTCAAAATTTGGGTGATTTATTGTTTTTTGGTCTACAGTAATAAAATATGAAAAAAATTAATTTCAGAGAAACTCTTATTTCAACGATACCCTTGCTTGCTTCAGTCAATGTTAAAGAATATAAGGTTGAGAATATCTCTTAAGCAGGTTATCCCAGGGTTCTCAAAATTTGGGTTTATAATTGTTTTTTGGTCTACAGTAATAAAATATGAAAAAAGTTAATTTCAGAGAAACTCTTATTTTAACGATACCCTTGCTTGCTTCAGTCAATGTTAAAGAATATAAGGTTGAGAATATCTCTTAAGCAGGTTATCCCAGGGTTCTCAAAATTTGGGTTTATTATTGTTTTTTGGTCTACAGTAATAAAATATGAAAAAAATTAATTTCAGAGAAACTCTTATTTCAACGATACCCTTGCTTGCTTCAGTCAATGTTAAAGAATATAAGGTTGAGAATATCTCTTAAGCAGGTTATCCCAGGGTTCTCAAAATTTGGGTTTATTATTGTTTTTTGGTCTACAGTAATAAAATATGAAAAAAGTTAATTTCAGAGAAACTCTTATTTCAACGATACCCTTGCTTGCTTCAGTCAATGTTAAAGAATATAAGGTTGAGAATATCTCTTAAGCAGGTTATCCCAGGGTTCTCAAAATTTGGGTGATTTATTGTTTTTTGGTCTACAGTAATAAAATATGAAAAAAATTAATTTCAGAGAAACTCTTATTTCAACGATACCCTTGCTTGCTTCAGTCAATGTTAAAGAATATAAGGTTGAGAATATCTCTTAAGCAGGTTATCCCAGGGTTCTCAAAGTTTGGGTTTATTATTGTTTTTTGGTCTACAGTAATAAAATATGAAAAAAATTAATTTCAGAGAAACTCTTATTTCAACGATACCCTTGCTTGCTTCAGTCAATGTTAAAGAATATAAGGTTGAGAATATCTCTTAAGCAGGTTATCCAGGGTTCTCAAAATTTGGGTTTATTATTGTTTTTTGGTCTACAGTAATAAAATATGAAAAAAATTAATTTCAGAGAAACTCTTATTTCAACGATACCCTTGCTTGCTTCAGTCAATGTTAAAGAATATAAGGTTGAGAATATCTCTTAAGCAGGTTATCCCAGGGTTCTCAAAATTTGGGTTTATTATTGTTTTTTGGTCTACAGTAATAAAATATGAAAAAAATTAATTTCAGAGAAACTCTTATTTCAACGATACCCTTGCTTGCTTCAGTCAATGTTAAAGAATATAAGGTTGAGAATATCTCTTAAGCAGGTTATCCCAGGGTTCTCAAAATTTGGGTTTATTATTGTTTTTTGGTCTACAGTAATAAAATATGAAAAAAATTAATTTCAGAGAAACTCTTATTTCAACGATACCCTTGCTTGCTTCAGTCAATGTTAAAGAATATAAGGTTGAGAATATCTCTTAAGCAGGTTATCCCAGGGTTCTCAAAATTTGGGTTTATTATTGTTTTTTGGTCTACAGTAATAAAATATGAAAAAAATTAATTTCAGAGAAACTCTTATTTCAACGATACCCTTGCTTGCTTCAGTCAATGTTAAAGAATATAAGGTTGAGAATATCTCTTAAGCAGGTTATCCCAGGGTTCTCAAAATTTGGGTTTATTATTGTTTTTTGGTCTACAGTAATAAAATATGAACAAAGTTAATTTCAGAGAAACTCTTATTTCAACGATACCCTTGCTTGCTTCAGTCAATGTTAAAGAATATAAGGTTGAGAATATCTCTTAAGCAGGTTTCTTTTTTTTTTTTTTTTTTTAATAAAATGTCGACTGTTGTAGTAAGGCATTACAATATGTGTCACAACTGGGGGTTATCCAGGGTTCTCAAAATTTGGGTTTATTATTGTTTTTTGGTCTACAGTAATAAAATATGAAAAAAATTAATTTCAGAGAAACTCTTATTTCAACGATACCCTTGCTTGCTTCAGTCAATGTTAAAGAATATAAGGTTGAGAATATCTCTTAAGCAGGTTATCCCAGGGTTCTCAAAATTTGGGTTTATTATTGTTTTTTGGTCTACAGTAATGAAATATGAAAAAAATTAATTTCAGAGAAACTCTTATTTCAACGATACCCTTGCTTGCTTCAGTCAATGTTAAAGAATATAAGGTTGAGAATATCTCTTAAGCAGGTTATCCCAGGGTTCTCAAAATTTGGGTTTATTATTGTTTTTTGGTCTACAGTAATAAAATATGAAAAAAATTAATTTCAGAGAAACTCTTATTTCAACGATACCCTTGCTTGCTTCAGTCAATGTTAAAGAATATAAGGTTGAGAATATCTCTTAAGCAGGTTATCCCAGTGTTCTCAAAATTTGGGTTTATTATTGTTTTTTGGTCTACAGTAATAAAATATGAACAAAGTTAATTTCAGAGAAACTCTTATTTCAACGATACCCTTGCTTGCTTCAGTCAATGTTAAAGAATATAAGGTTGAGAATATCTCTTAAGCAGGTTATCCCAGGGTTCTCAAAATTTGGGTTTATTATTGTTTTTTGGTCTACAGTAATAAAATATGAAAAAAATTAATTTCAGAGAAACTCTTATTTCAACGATACCCTTGCTTGCTTCAGTCAATGTTAAAGAATATAAGGTTGAGAATATCTCTTAAGCAGGTTATCCCAGGGTTCTCAAAATTTGGGTTTATTATTGTTTTTTGGTCTACAGTAATAAAATATGAAAAAAATTAATTTCAGAGAAACTCTTATTTCAACGATACCCTTGCTTGCTTCAGTCAATGTTAAAGAATATAAGGTTGAGAATATCTCTTAAGCAGGTTATCCCAGGGTTCTCAAAATTTGGGTTTATTATTGTTTTTTGGTCTACAGTAATAAAATATGAAAAAAATTAATTTCAGAGAAACTCTTATTTCAACGATACCCTTGCTTGCTTCAGTCAATGTTAAAGAATATAAGGTTGAGAATATCTCTTAAGCAGGTTATCCCAGGGTTCTCAAAATTTGGGTTTATTATTGTTTTTTGGTCTACAGTAATAAAATATGAAAAAAATTAATTTCAGAGAAACTCTTATTTCAACGATACCCTTGCTTGCTTCAGTCAATGTTAAAGAATATAAGGTTGAGAATATCTCTTAAGCAGGTTATCCCAGGGTTCTCAAAATTTGGGTTTATTATTGTTTTTTGGTCTACAGTAATAAAATATGAAAAAAATTAATTTCAGAGAAACTCTTATTTCAACGATACCCTTGCTTGCTTCAGTCAATGTTAAAGAATATAAGGTTGAGAATATCTCTTAAGCAGGTTATCCCAGGGTTCTCAAAATTTGGATTTATTATTGTTTTTTGGTCTACAGTAATAAAATATGAAAAAAATTAATTTCAGAGAAACTCTTATTTCAACGATACCCTTGCTTGCTTCAGTCAATGTTAAAGAATATAAGGTTGAGAATATCTCTTAAGCAGGTTATCCCAGGGTTCTCAAAATTTGGGTTTATTATTGTTTTTTGGTCTACAGTAATAAAATATGAAAAAAATTAATTTCAGAGAAACTCTTATTTCAACGATACCCTTGCTTGCTTCAGTCAATGTTAAAGAATATAAGGTTGAGAATATCTCTTAAGCAGGTTATCCCAGGGTTCTCAAAATTTGGGTTTATTATTGTTTTTTGGTCTACAGTAATAAAATATGAAAAAAATTAATTTCAGAGAAACTCTTATTTCAACGATACCCTTGCTTGCTTCAGTCAATGTTAAAGAATATAAGGTTGAGAATATCTCTTAAGCAGGTTATCCCAGGGTTCTCAAAATTTGGGTTTATTATTGTTTTTTGGTCTACAGTAATAAAATATGAAAAAAGTTAATTTCAGAGAAACTCTTATTTCAACGATACCCTTGCTTGCTTCAGTCAATGTTAAAGAATATAAGGTTGAGAATATCTCTTAAGCAGGTTATCCCAGGGTTCTCAAAATTTGGGTTTATAATTGTTTTTTGGTCTACAGTAATAAAATATGAAAAAATTAATTTCAGAGAAACTCTTATTTCAACGATACCCTTGCTTGCTTCAGTCAATGTTAAAGAATATAAGGTTGAGAATATCTCTTAAGCAGGTTATCCCAGGGTTCTCAAAATTTGGGTTTATTATTGTTTTTTGGTCTACAGTAATAAAATATGAAAAAAATTAATTTCAGAGAAACTCTTATTTCAACGATACCCTTGCTTGCTTCAGTCAATGTTAAAGAATATAAGGTTGAGAATATCTCTTAAGCAGGTTATCCCAGGGTTCTCAAAATTTGGGTTTATTATTGTTTTTTGGTCTACAGTAATAAAATATGAAAAAAATTAATTTCAGAGAAACTCTTATTTCAACGATACCCTTGCTTGCTTCAGTCAATGTTAAAGAATATAAGGTTGAGAATATCTCTTAAGCAGGTTATCCCAGGGTTCTCAAAATTTGGGTTTATTATTGTTTTTTGGTCTACAGTAATAAAATATGAAAAAAATTAATTTCAGAGAAACTCTTATTTCAACGATACCCTTGCTTGCTTCAGTCAATGTTAAAGAATATAAGGTTGAGAATATCTCTTAAGCAGGTTATCCCAGGGTTCTCAAAATTTGGGTTTATAATTGTTTTTTGGTCTACAGTAATAAAATATGAAAAAAATTAATTTCAGAGAAACTCTTATTTCAACGATACCCTTGCTTGCTTCAGTCAATGTTAAAGAATATAAGGTTGAGAATATCTCTTAAGCAGGTTATCCCAGGGTTCTCAAAATTTGGGTTTATTATTGTTTTTTGGTCTACAGTAATAAAATATGAAAAAAATTAATTTCAGAGAAACTCTTATTTCAACGATACCCTTGCTTGCTTCAGTCAATGTTAAAGAATATAAGGTTGAGAATATCTCTTAAGCAGGTTATCCCAGGGTTCTCAAAATTTGGGTTTATTATTGTTTTTTGGTCTACAGTAATAAAATATGAAAAAAATTAATTTCAAAGAAACTCTTATTTCAACGATACCCTTGCTTGCTTCAGTCAATGTTAAAGAATATAAGGTTGAGAATATCTCTTAAGCAGGTTATCCCAGGGTTCTCAAAATTTGGGTTTATTATTGTTTTTTGGTCTACAGTAATAAAATATGAAAACAATTAATTTCAGAGAAACTCTTATTTCAACGATACCCTTGCTTGCTTCAGTCAAATGTTAAAGAATATAAGGTTGAGAATATCTCTTAAGCAGGTTATCCCAGGGTTCTCAAAATTTGGGTTTATTATTGTTTTTTGGTCTACAGTAATAAAATATGAACAAAGTTAATTTCAGAGAAACTCTTATTTCAACGATACCCTTGCTTGCTTCAGTCAATGTTAAAGAATATAAGGTTGAGAATATCTCTTAAGCAGGTTATCCCAGGGTTCTCAAAATTTGGGTTTATTATTGTTTTTTGGTCTACAGTAATAAAATATGAAAAAAATTAATTTCAGAGAAACTCTTATTTCAACGATACCCTTGCTTGCTTCAGTCAATGTTAAAGAATATAAGGTTGAGAATATCTCTTAAGCAGGTTATCCCAGGGTTCTCAAAATTTGGGTTTATTATTGTTTTTTGGTCTACAGTAATAAAATATGAAAAAATTAATTTCAGAGAAACTCTTATTTCAACGATACCCTTGCTTGCTTCAGTCAATGTTAAAGAATATAAGGTTGAGAATATCTCTTAAGCAGGTTATCCAGGGTTCTCAAAATTTGGGTTTATTATTGTTTTTTGGTCTACAGTAATAAAATATGAAAAAAGTTAATTTCAGAGAAACTCTTATTTCAACGATACCCTTGCTTGCTTCAGTCAATGTTAAAGAATATAAGGTTGAGAATATCTCTTAAGCAGGTTATCCCAGGGTTCTCAAAATTTGGGTTTATTATTGTTTTTTGGTCTACAGTAATAAAATATGAAAAAAATTAATTTCAAAGAAACTCTTATTTCAACGATACCCTTGCTTGCTTCAGTCAATGTTAAAGAATATAAGGTTGAGAATATCTCTTAAGCAGGTTATCCCAGGGTTCTCAAAATTTGGGTTTATTATTGTTTTTTGGTCTACAGTAATAAAATATGAAAAAAATTAATTTCAGAGAAACTCTTATTTCAACGATACCCTTGCTTGCTTCAGTCAATGTTAAAGAATATAAGGTTGAGAATATCTCTTAAGCAGGTTATCCCAGGGTTCTCAAAATTTGGGTTTATTATTGTTTTTTGGTCTACAGTAATAAAATATGAAAAAAATTAATTTCAAAGAAACTCTTATTTCAACGATACCCTTGCTTGCTTCAGTCAATGTTAAAGAATATAAGGTTGAGAATATCTCTTAAGCAGGTTATCCCAGGGTTCTCAAAATTTGGGTTTATTATTGTTTTTTGGTCTACAGTAATAAAATATGAAAAAAATTAATTTCAGAGAAACTCTTATTTCAACGATACCCTTGCTTGCTTCAGTCAATGTTAAAGAATATAAGGTTGAGAATATCTCTTAAGCAGGTTATCCCAGGGTTCTCAAAATTTGGGTTTATTATTGTTTTTTGGTCTACAGTAATAAAATATGAAAAAAGTTAATTTCAGAGAAATTCTTATTTCAACGATACCCTTGCTTGCTTCAGTCAATGTTAAAGAATATAAGGTTGAGAATATCTCTTAAGCAGGTTATCCCAGGGTTCTCAAAATTTGGGTTTATAATTGTTTTTTGGTCTACAGTAATAAAATATGAAAAAAATTAATTTCAGAGAAACTCTTATTTCAACGATACCCTTGCTTGCTTCAGTCAATGTTAAAGAATATAAGGTTGAGAATATCTCTTAAGCAGGTTATCCCAGGGTTCTCAAAATTTGGGTTTATTATTGTTTTTTGGTCTACAGTAATAAAATATGAAAAAAATTAATTTCAGAGAAACTCTTATTTCAACGATACCCTTGCTTGCTTCAGTCAATGTTAAAGAATATAAGGTTGAGAATATCTCTTAAGCAGGTTATCCCAGGGTTCTCAAAATTTGGGTTTATAATTGTTTTTTGGTCTACAGTAATAAAATATGAAAAAAATTAATTTCAGAGAAACTCTTATTTAACGATACCCTTGCTTGCTTCAGTCAATGTTAAAGAATATAAGGTTGAGAATATCTCTTAAGCAGGTTATCCCAGGGTTCTCAAAATTTGGGTTTATTATTGTTTTTTGGTCTACAGTAATAAAATATGAAAAAAATTAATTTCAAAGAAACTCTTATTTCAACGATACCCTTGCTTGCTTCAGTCAATGTTAAAGAATATAAGGTTGAGAATATCTCTTAAGCAGGTTATCCCAGGGTTCTCAAAATTTGGGTTTATTATTGTTTTTTGGTCTACAGTAATAAAATATGAAAAAAATTAATTTCAGAGAAACTCTTATTTCAACGATACCCTTGCTTGCTTCAGTCAATGTTAAAGAATATAAGGTTGAGAATATCTCTTAAGCAGGTTATCCCAGGGTTCTCAAAATTTGGGTTTATTATTGTTTTTTGGTCTACAGTAATAAAATATGAAAAAAATTAATTTCAGAGAAACTCTTATTTCAACGATACTCTTGCTTGCTTCAGTCAATGTTAAAGAATATAAGGTTGAGAATATCTCTTAAGCAGGTTATCCCAGGGTTCTCAAAATTTGGGTTTATTATTGTTTTTTGGTCTACAGTAATAAAATATGAAAAAAATTAATTTCAAAGAAACTCTTATTTCAACGATACCCTTGCTTGCTTCAGTCAATGTTAAAGAATATAAGGTTGAGAATATCTCTTAAGCAGGTTATCCCAGGGTTCTCAAAATTTGGGTTTATTATTGTTTTTTGGTCTACAGTAATAAAATATGAAAAAAATTAATTTCAGAGAAACTCTTATTTCAACGATACCCTTGCTTGCTTCAGTCAATGTTAAAGAATATAGGGTTGAGAATATCTCTTAAGCAGGTTATCCCAGGGTTCTCAAAATTTGGGTTTATTATTGTTTTTTGGTCTACAGTAATAAAATATGAAAAAAAATAATTTCAGAGAAACTCTTATTTCAACGATACCCTTGCCTGCTTCAGTCAATGTTAAAGAATATAAGGTTGAGAATATCTCTTAAGCAGGTTATCCCAGGGATCTCAAAATTTGGGTTTATAATTGTTTTTTGGTCTACAGTAATAAAATATGAAAAAAATTAATTTCAGAGAAACTCTTATTTCAACGATACCCTTGCTTGCTTCAGTCAATGTTAAAGAATATAAGGTTGAGAATATCTCTTAAGCAGGTTATCCCAGGGTTCTCAAAATTTGGGTTATTATTGTTTTTTGGTCTACAGTAATAAAATATGAAAAAAATTAATTTCAAAGAAACTCTTATTTCAACGATACCCTTGCTTGCTTCAGTCAATGTTAAAGAATATAAGGTTGAGAATATCTCTTAAGCAGGTTATCCCAGGGTTCTCAAAATTTGGGTTTATAATTGTTTTTTGGTCTACAGTAATAAAATATGAAAAAAGTTAATTTCAGAGAAACTCTTATTTTAACGATACCCTTGCTTGCTTCAGTCAATGTTAAAGAATATAAGGTTGAGAATATCTCTTAAGCAGGTTATCCCAGGGTTCTCAAAATTTGGGTTTATTATTGTGTTTTGGTCTACAGTAATAAAATATGAAAACAATTAATTTCAGAGAAACTCTTATTTCAACGATACCCTTGCTTGCTTCAGTCAATGTTAAAGAATATAAGGTTGAGAATATCTCTTAAGCAGGTTATCCCAGGGTTCTCAAAATTTGGGTTTATTATTGTTTTTTGGTCTACAGTAATAAAATATGAAAAAAATTAATTTCAGAGAAACTCTTATTTCAACGATACCCTTGCTTGCTTCAGTCAATGTTAAAGAATATAAGGTTGAGAATATCTCTTAAGCAGGTTATCCCAGGGTTCTCAAAATTTGGGTTTATTATTGTTTTTTGGTCTACAGTAATAAAATATGAAAAAAATTAATTTCAGAGAAACTCTTATTTCAACGATACCCTTGCTTGCTTCAGTCAATGTTAAAGAATATAAGGTTGAGAATATCTCTTAAGCAGGTTATCCCAGGGTTCTCAAAATTTGGGTTTATTATTGTTTTTTGGTCTACAGTAATAAAATATGAAAAAAATTAATTTCAGAGAAACTCTTATTTCAACGATACCCTTGCTTGCTTCAGTCAATGTTAAAGAATATAAGGTTGAGAATATCTCTTAAGCAGGTTATCCCAGGGTTCTCAAAATTTGGGTTTATTATTGTTTTTTGGTCTACAGTAATAAAATATGAAAAAAATTAATTTCAAAGAAACTCTTATTTCAACGATACCCTTGCTTGCTTCAGTCAATGTTAAAGAATATAAGGTTGAGAATATCTCTTAAGCAGGTTATCCCAGGGTTCTCAAAATTTGGGTTTATTATTGTTTTTTGGTCTACAGTAATAAGATATGAAAAAAATTAATTTCAGAGAAACTCTTATTTCAACGATACCCTTGCTTGCTTCAGTCAATGTTAAAGAATATAAGGTTGAGAATATCTCTTAAGCAGGTTATCCCAGGGTTCTCAAAATTTGGGTTTATTATTGTTTTTTGGTCTACAGTAATAAAATATGAAAAAAATTAATTTCAGAGAAACTCTTATTTCAACGATACCCTTGCTTGCTTCAGTCAATGTTAAAGAATATAAGGTTGAGAATATCTCTTAAGCAGGTTATCCCAGGGTTCTCAAAATTTGGGTTTATTATTGTTTTTTGGTCTACAGTAATAAAATATGAAAAAAATTAATTTCAAAGAAACTCTTATTTCAACGATACCCTTGCTTGCTTCAGTCAATGTTAAAGAATATAAGGTTGAGAATATCTCTTAAGCAGGTTATCCCAGGGTTCTCAAAATTTGGGTTTATTATTGTTTTTTGGTCTACAGTAATAAAATATGAAAAAAATTAATTTCAGAGAAACTCTTATTTCAACGATACCCTTGCTTGCTTCAGTCAATGTTAAAGAATATAAGGTTGAGAATATCTCTTAAGCAGGTTATCCCAGGGTTCTCAAAATTTGGGTTTATAATTGTTTTTTGGTCTACAGTAATAAAATATGAAAAAAATTAATTTCAGAGAAACTCTTATTTCAACGATACCCTTGCTTGCTTCAGTCAATGTTAAAGAATATAAGGTTGAGAATATCTCTTAAGCAGGTTATCCCAGGGTTCTCAAAATTTGGGTTTATTATTGTTTTTTGGTCTACAGTAATAAAATATGAAAAAAATTAATTTCAGAGAAACTCTTATTTCAACGATACCCTTGCTTGCTTCAGTCAATGTTAAAGAATATAAGGTTGAGAATATCTCTTAAGCAGGTTATCCCAGGGTTCTCAAAATTTGGGTTTATTATTGTTTTTTGGTCTACAGTAATAAAATATGAAAAAAATTAATTTCAAAGAAACTCTTATTTCAACGATACCCTGCTTGCTTCAGTCAATGTTAAAGAATATAAGGTTGAGAATATCTCTTAAGCAGGTTATCCCAGGGTTCTCAAAATTTGGGTTTATTATTGTTTTTTGGTCTACAGTAATAAAATATGAACAAAGTTAATTTCAGAGAAACTCTTATTTCAACGATACCCTTGCTTGCTTCAGTCAATGTTAAAGAATATAAGGTTGAGAATATCTCTTAAGCAGGTTATCCCAGGGTTCTCAAAATTTGGGTTTATAATTGTTTTTTGGTCTACAGTAATAAAATATGAAAAAAATTAATTTCAGAGAAACTCTTATTTCAACGATACCCTTGCTTGCTTCAGTCAATGTTAAAGAATATAAGGTTGAGAATATCTCTTAAGCAGGTTATCCCAGGGTTCTCAAAATTTGGGTTTATTATTGTTTTTTGGTCTACAGTAATAAAATATGAAAAAAATTAATTTCAGAGAAACTCTTATTTCAACGATACCCTTGCTTGCTTCAGTCAATGTTAAAGAATATAAGGTTGAGAATATCTCTTAAGCAGGTTATCCCAGGGTTCTCAAAATTTGGGTTTATTATTGTTTTTTGGTCTACAGTAATAAAATATGAAAAAAGTTAATTTCAGAGAAATTCTTATTTTAACGATACCCTTGCTTGCTTCAGTCAATGTTAAAGAATATAAGGTTGAGAATATCTCTTAAGCAGGTTATCCCCCAGGGTTCTCAAAATTTGGGTTTATAATTGTTTTTTGGTCTACAGTAATAAAATATGAAAAAAATTAATTTCAGAGAAACTCTTATTTCAACGATACCCTTGCTTGCTTCAGTCAATGTTAAAGAATATAAGGTTGAGAATATCTCTTAAGCAGGTTTTCCCAGGGTTCTCAAAATTTGGGTTTATTATTGTTTTTTGGTCTACAGTAATAAAATATGAAAAAAATTAATTTCAGAGAAACTCTTATTTCAACGATACCCTTGCTTGCTTCAGTCAATGTTAAAGAATATAAGGTTGAGAATATCTCTTAAGCAGGTTATCCCAGGGTTCTCAAAATTTGGGTTTATTATTGTTTTTTGGTCTACAGTAATAAAATATGAAAAAAATTAATTTCAGAGAAACTCTTATTTCAACGATACCCTTGCTTGCTTCAGTCAATGTTAAAGAATATAAGGTTGAGAATATCTCTTAAGCAGGTTATCCCAGGGTTCTCAAAATTTGGGTTTATTATTGTTTTTTGTCTACAGTAATAAAATATGAAAAAAATTAATTTCAAAGAAACTCTTATTTCAACGATACCCTTGCTTGCTTCAGTCAATGTTAAAGAATATAAGGTTGAGAATATCTCTTAAGCAGGTTATCCCAGGGTTCTCAAAATTTGGGTTTATTATTGTTTTTTGGTCTACAGTAATAAAATATGAAAAAAATTAATTTCAGAGAAACTCTTATTTCAACGATACCCTTGCTTGCTTCAGTCAATGTTAAAGAATATAAGGTTGAGAATATCTCTTAAGCAGGTTATCCCAGGGTTCTCAAAATTTGGGTTTATTATTGTTTTTTGGTCTACAGTAATAAAATATGAAAAAAATTAATTTCAGAGAAACTCTTATTTCAACGATACCCTTGCTTGCTTCAGTCAATGTTAAAGAATATAAGGTTGAGAATATCTCTTAAGCAGGTTATCCCAGGGTTCTCAAATTTGGGTTTATTATTGTTTTTTGGTCTACAGTAATAAAATATGAAAAAAATTAATTTCAGAGAAACTCTTATTTCAACGATACCCTTGCTTGCTTCAGTCAATGTTAAAGAATATAAGGTTGAGAATATCTCTTAAGCAGGTTATCCCAGGGTTCTCAAAATTTGGGTTTATTATTGTTTTTTGGTCTACAGTAATAAAATATGAAAAAAATTAATTTCAGAGAAACTCTTATTTCAACGATACCCTTGCTTGCTTCAGTCAATGTTAAAGAATATAGGGTTGAGAATATCTTTTAAGCAGGTTATCCCAGGGTTCTCAAAATTTGGGTTTATTATTGTTTTTTGGTCTACAGTAATAAAATATGAAAAAAATTAATTTCAAAGAAACTCTTATTTCAACGATACCCTTGCTTGCTTCAGTCAATGTTAAAGAATATAAGGTTGAGAATATCTCTTAAGCAGGTTATCCCAGGGTTCTCAAAATTTGGGTTTATTATTGTTTTTTGGTCTACAGTAATAAAATATGAAAAAAATTAATTTCAGAGAAACTCTTATTTCAACGATACCCTTGCTTGCTTCAGTCAATGTTAAAGAATATAAGGTTGAGAATATCTCTTAAGCAGGTTATCCCAGGGTTCTCAAAATTTGGGTTTATTATTGTTTTTTGGTCTAAAGTAATAAAATATGAAAAAAATTAATTTCAAAGAAACTCTTATTTCAACGATACCCTTGCTTGCTTCAGTCAATGTTAAAGAATATAAGGTTGAGAATATCTCTTAAGCAGGTTATCCCAGGGTTCTCAGAATTCGGTTTATAATTGTTTTTTGGTCTACAGTAATAAAATATGAAAAAAAATAATTTCAGAGAAACTCTTATTTCAACGATACCCTTGCCTGCTTCAGTCAATGTTAAAGAATATAAGGTTGAGAATATCTCTTAAGCAGGTTATCCCAGGGATCTCAAAATTTGGGTTTATAATTGTTTTTTGGTCTACAGTAATAAAATATGAAAAAAATTAATTTCAGAGAAACTCTTATTTCAACGATACCCTTGCTTGCTTCAGTCAATGTTAAAGAATATAAGGTTGAGAATATCTCTTAAGCAGGTTATCCCAGGGTTCTCAAAATTTAGGTTATTATTGTTTTTTGGTCTACAGTAATAAAATATGAAAAAAATTAATTTCAAAGAAACTCTTATTTCAACGATACCCTTGCTTGCTTCAGTCAATGTTAAAGAATATAAGGTTGAGAATATCTCTTAAGCAGGTTATCCCAGGGTTCTCAAAATTTGGGTTTATAATTGTTTTTTGGTCTACAGTAATAAAATATGAAAAAAGTTAATTTCAGAGAAACTCTTATTTTAACGATACCCTTGCTTGCTTCAGTCAATGTTAAAGAATATAAGGTTGAGAATATCTCTTAAGCAGGTTATCCCAGGGTTCTCAAAATTTGGGTTTATTATTGTGTTTTGGTCTACAGTAATAAAATATGAAAACAATTAATTTCAGAGAAACTCTTATTTCAACGATACCCTTGCTTGCTTCAGTCAATGTTAAAGAATATAAGGTTGAGAATATCTCTTAAGCAGGTTATCCCAGGGTTCTCAAAATTTGGGTTTATTATTGTTTTTTGGTCTACAGTAATAAAATATGAAAAAAATTAATTTCAGAGAAACTCTTATTTCAACGATACCCTTGCTTGCTTCAGTCAATGTTAAAGAATATAAGGTTGAGAATATCTCTTAAGCAGGTTATCCCAGGGTTCTCAAAATTTGGGTTTATTATTGTTTTTTGGTCTACAGTAATAAAATATGAAAAAAATTAATTTCAGAGAAACTCTTATTTCAACGATACCCTTGCTTGCTTCAGTCAATGTTAAAGAATATAAGGTTGAGAATATCTCTTAAGCAGGTTATCCCAGGGTTCTCAAAATTTGGGTTTATTATTGTTTTTTGGTCTACAGTAATAAAATATGAAAAAAATTAATTTCAGAGAAACTCTTATTTCAACGATACCCTTGCTTGCTTCAGTCAATGTTAAAGAATATAAGGTTGAGAATATCTCTTAAGCAGGTTATCCCAGGGTACTCAAAATTTGGGTTTATTATTGTTTTTTGGTCTAAAGTAATAAAATATGAAAAAAATTAATTTCAGAGAAACTCTTATTTCAACGATACCCTTGCTTGCTTCAGTCAATGTTAAAGAATATAAGGTTGAGAATATCTCTTAAGCAGGTTATCCCAGGGTTCTCAAAATTTGGGTTTATTATTGTTTTTTGGTCTACAGTAATAAAATATGAAAAAAATTAATTTCAGAGAAACTCTTATTTCAACGATACCCTTGCTTGCTTCAGTCAATGTTAAAGAATATAAGGTTGAGAATATCTCTTAAGCAGGTTATCCCAGGGTTCTCAAAATTTGGGTTTATAATTGTTTTTTGGTCTACAGTAATAAAATATGAAAAAAGTTAATTTCAGAGAAACTCTTATTTTAACGATACCCTTGCTTGCTTCAGTCAATGTTAAAGAATATAAGGTTGAGAATATCTCTTAAGCAGGTTATCCCAGGGTTCTCAAAATTTGGGTTTATTATTGTGTTTGGTCTACAGTAATAAAATATGAAAACAATATGAATAAAATTTGGGTTTATTATTGTTTTTTGGTCTACAGTAATAAAATATGAAAAAAATTAATTTCAGAGAAACTCTTATTTCAACGATACCCTTGCTTGCTTCAGTCAATGTTAAAGAATATAAGGTTGAGAATATCTCTTAAGCAGGTTATCCCAGGGTTCTCAAAATTTGGGTTTATAATTGTTTTTTGGTCTACAGTAATAAAATATGAAAAAAATTAATTTCAGAGAAACTCTTATTTCAACGATACCCTTGCTTGCTTCAGTCAATGTTAAAGAATATAAGGTTGAGAATATCTCTTAAGCAGGTTATCCCAGGGTTCTCAAAATTTGGTTTATAATTGTTTTTTGGTCTACAGTAATAAAATATGAAAAAAGTTAATTTCAGAGAAACTCTTATTTTAACGATACCCTTGCTTGCTTCAGTCAATGTTAAAGAATATAAGGTTGAGAATATCTCTTAAGCAGGTTATCCCAGGGTTCTCAAATTTGGGTTTATTATTGTTTTTTGGTCAACAGTAATAAAATATGAAAAAAATTAATTTCAGAGAAACTCTTATTTCAACGATACCCTTGCTTGCTTCAGTCAATGTTAAAGAATATAAGGTTGAGTATATCTCTTAAGCAGGTTATCCCAGGGTTCTCAAAATTTGGGTTTATTATTGTTTTTTGGTCTACAGTAATAAAATATGAAAAAATTAATTTCAGAGAAACTCTTATTTCAACGATACCCTTGCTTGCTTCAGTCAATGTTAAAGAATATAAGGTTGAGAATATCTCTTAAGCAGGTTATCCCAGGGTTCTCAAGATTTGGGTTTATTATTGTTTTTTGGTCTACAGTAATAAAATATGAAAAAAATTAATTTCAGAGAAACTCTTATTCCAACGATACCCTTGCTTGCTTCAGTCAATGTTAAAGAATATAAGGTTGAGAATATCTCTTAAGCAGGTTATCCCAGGGTTCTCAAAATTTGGGTTTATTATTGTTTTTTGGTCTACAGTAATAAAATATGAAAAAAATTAATTTCAGAGAAACTCTTATTTCAACGATACCCTTGCTTGCTTCAGTCAATGTTAAAGAATATAAGTTTGAGAATATCTCTTAGGCAGGTTATCCAGGGTTCTCAAAATTTGGGTTTATAATTGTGTTTTTGGTCTACAGTAATAAAATATGAAAAAAGTTAATTTCAGAGAAACTCTTATTTTAACGATACCCTTGCTTGCTTCAGTCAATGTTAAAGAATATAAGGTTGAGAATATCTCTTAAGCAGGTTATCCCAGGGTTCTCAAAATTTGGGTTTATTGTTGTTTTTTGGTCTACAGTAATAAAATATGAAAAAAATTAATTTCAGAGAAACTCTTATTTAACGATACCCTTGCTTGCTTCAGTCAATGTTAAAGAATATAAGGTTGAGAATATCTCTTAAGCAGGTTATCCCAGGGTTCTCAAAATTTGGGTTTATTATTGTTTTTTGGTCTACAGTAATAAAATATGAAAAAAATTAATTTCAGAGAAACTCTTATTTCAACGATACCCTTGCTTGCTTCAGTCAATGTTAAAGAATATAAGGTTGAGAATATCTCTTAAGCAGGTTATCCCAGGGTTCTCAAAATTTGGGTTTATTATTGTTTTTTGGTCTACAGTAATAAAATATGAAAAAAATTAATTTCAGAGAACTCTTATTTCAACGATACCCTTGCTTGCTTCAGTCAATGTTAAAGAATATAAGGTTGAGAATATCTCTTAAGCAGGTTATCCCAGGGTTCTCAAAATTTGGGTTTATTATTGTTTTTTGGTCTACAGTAATAAAATATGAAAAAAATTAATTTCAGAGAAACTCTTATTTCAACGATACCCTTGCTTGCTTCAGTCAATGTTAAAGAATATAAGGTTGAGAATATCTCTTAAGCAGGTTATCCCAGGGTACTCAAAATTTGGGTTTATTATTGTTTTTTTGGTCTAAAGTAATAAAATATGAAAAAAGTTAATTTCAGAGAAACTCTTATTTTAACGATACCCTTGCTTGCTTCAGTCAATGTTAAAGAATATAAGGTTGAGAATATCTCTTAAGCAGGTTATCCCAGGGTTCTCAAAATTTGGGTTTATTATTGTGTTTTGGTCTACAGTAATAAAATATGAAAACAATTAATTTCAGAGAAACTCTTATTTCAACGATACCCTTGCTTGCTTCAGTCAATGTTAAAGAATATAAGGTTGAGAATATCTCTTAAGCAGGTTATCCCAGGGTTCTCAAAATTTGGGTTTATTATTGTTTTTTGGTCTACAGTAATAAAATATGAAAAAATTAATTTCAGAGAAACTCTTATTTCAACGATACCCTTGCTTGCTTCAGTCAATGTTAAAGAATATAAGGTTGAGAATATCTCTTAAGCAGGTTATCCCAGGGTTCTCAAAATTTGGGTTTATTATTGTTTTTTGGTCTACAGTAATAAAATATGAAAAAAATTAATTTCAGAGAAACTCTTATTTCAACGATACCCTTGCTTGCTTCAGTCAATGTTAAAGAATATAAGGTTGAGAATATCTCTTAAGCAGGTTATCCCAGGGTTCTCAAAATTTCGGTTTATTATTGTTTTTTGGTCTACAGTAATAAAATATGAAAAAAATTAATTTCAGAGAAACTCTTATTTCAACGATACCCTTGCCTTGCTTCAGTCAATGTTAAAGAATATAAGGTTGAGAATATCTCTTAGCAGGTTATCCCAGGGATCTCAAAATTTGGGTTTATAATTGTTTTTTGTCTACAGTAATAAAATATGAAAAAAATTAATTTCAGAGAAACTCTTATTTCAACGATACCCTTGCTTGCTTCAGTCATGTTAAAGAATATAAGGTTGAGAATATCTCTTAAGCAGGTTATCCCAGGGTTCTCAAAATTTGGGTTATTATTGTTTTTTGGTCTACAGTAATAAAATATGAAAAAAATTAATTTCAAAGAAACTCTTATTTCAACGATACCCTTGCTTGCTTCAGTCAATGTTAAAGAATATAAGGTTGAGAATATCTCTTAAGCAGGTTATCCCAGGGTTCTCAAAATTTGGGTTTATAATTGTTTTTTGGTCTACAGTAATAAAATATGAAAAAAGTTAATTTCAGAGAAACTCTTATTTTAACGATACCCTTGCTTGCTTCAGTCAATGTTAAAGAATATAAGGTTGAGAATATCTCTTAAGCAGGTTATCCCAGGGTTCTCAAAATTTGGGTTTATTATTGTGTTTTGGTCTACAGTAATAAAATATGAAAACAATTAATTTCAGAGAAACTCTTATTTCAACGATACCCTTGCTTGCTTCAGTCAATGTTAAAGAATATAAGGTTGAGAATATCTCTTAAGCAGGTTATCCCAGGGTTCTCAAAATTTGGGTTTATTATTGTTTTTTGGTCTACAGTAATAAAATATGAAAAAAATTAATTCAGAGAAACTCTTATTTCAACGATACCCTTGCTTGCTTCAGTCAATGTTAAAGAATATAAGGTTGAGAATATCTCTTAAGCAGGTTATCCCAGGGTTCTCAAAATTTGGGTTTATTATTGTTTTTTGGTCTACAGTAATAAAATATGAAAAAATTAATTTCAGAGAAACTCTTATTTCAACGATACCCTTGCTTGCTTCAGTCAATGTTAAAGAATATAAGGTTGAGAATATCTCTTAAGCAGGTTATCCCAGGGTTCTCAAAATTTGGGTTTATTATTGTTTTTTGGTCTACAGTAATAAAATATGAAAAAAATTAATTTCAGAGAAACTCTTATTTCAACGATACCCTTGCTTGCTTCAGTCAATGTTAAAGAATATAAGGTTGAGAATATCTCTTAAGCAGGTTATCCCAGGGTTCTCAAAATTTGGGTTTATTATTGTTTTTTGGTCTACAGTAATAAAATATGAAAAAAATTAATTTCAGAGAAACTCTTATTTCAACGATACCCTTGCTTGCTTCAGTCAATGTTAAAGAATATAAGGTTGAGAATATCTCTTAAGCAGGTTATCCCAGGGTTCTCAAAATTTGGGTTTATTATTGTTTTTTGGTCTACAGTAATAAAATATGAAAAAAATTAATTTCAGAGAAACTCTTATTTCAACGATACCTTGCTTGCTTCAGTCAATGTTAAAGAATATAAGGTTGAGAATATCTCTTAAGCAGGTTATCCCAGGGTTCTCAAAATTTGGGTTTATAATTGTGTTTTGGTCTACAGTAATAAAATATGAAAAAAAGTTAATTTCAGAGAAACTCTTATTTCAACGATACCCTTGCTTGCTTCAGTCAATGTTAAAGAATATAAGGTTGAGAATATCTCTTAAGCAGGTTATCCCAGGGTTCTCAAAATTTGGGTTTATTATTGTTTTTTGGTCTACAGTAATAAAATATGAAAAAATTAATTTCAGAGAAACTCTTATTTTAACGATACCCTTGCTTGCTTCAGTCAATGTTAAAGAATATAAGGTTGAGAATATCTCTTAAGCAGGTTATCCCAGGGTTCTCAAAATTTGGGTTTATTATTGTTTTTTGGTCTACAGTAATAAAATATGAAAAAATTAATTTCAGAGAAACTCTTATTTCAACGATACCCTTGCTTGCTTCAGTCAATGTTAAAGAATATAAGGTTGAGAATATCTCTTAAGCAGGTTATCCCAGGGTTCTCAAAATTTGGGTTTATTATTGTTTTTTGGTCTACAGTAATAAAATATGAAAAAAATTAATTTCAGAGAAACTCTTATTTCAACGATACCCTTGCTTGCTTCAGTCAATGTTAAAGAATATAAGGTTGAGAATATCTCTTAAGCAGGTTATCCCAGGGTTCTCAAAATTTGGGTTTATTATTGTTTTTTGGTCTACAGTAATAAAATATGAAAAAAATTAATTTCAGAGAAACTCTTATTTCAACGATACCCTTGCTTGCTTCAGTCAATGTTAAAGAATATAAGGTTGAGAATATCTCTTAAGCAGGTTATCCCAGGGTTCTCAAAATTTGGGTTTATTATTGTTTTTTGGTCTACAGTAATAAAATATGAAAAAAATTAATTTCAGAGAAACTCTTATTTCAACGATACCCTTGCTTGCTTCAGTCAATGTTAAAGAATATAAGGTTGAGAATATCTCTTAAGCAGGTTATCCCAGGGTTCTCAAAATTTGGGTTTATTATTGTTTTTTGGTCTACAGTAATAAAATATGAAAAAAATTAATTTCAGAGAAACTCTTATTTCAACGATACCCTTGCTTGCTTCAGTCAATGTTAAAGAATATAAGGTTGAGAATATCTCTTAAGCAGGTTATCCCAGGGTACTCAAAATTTGGGTTTATTATTGTTTTTTGGTCTAAAGTAATAAAATATGAAAAAAATTAATTTCAGAGAAACTCTTATTTCAACGATACCCTTGCTTGCTTCAGTCAATGTTAAAGAATATAAGGTTGAGAATATCTCTTAAGCAGGTTATCCCAGGGTTTCAAATTTGGGTTTATTATTGTTTTTTGGTCTACAGTAATAAAATATGAAAAAATTAATTTCAGAGAAACTCTTATTTCAACGATACCCTTGCTTGCTTCAGTCAATGTTAAAGAATATAAGGTTGAGATATCTCTTAAGCAGGTTATCCCAGGGTTCTCAAAATTTGGGTTTATAATTGTTTTTTGGTCTACAGTAATAAAATATGAAAAAAGTTAATTTCAGAGAAACTCTTATTTTAACGATACCCTTGCTTGCTTCAGTCAATGTTAAAGAATATAAGGTTGAGAATATCTCTTAAGCAGGTTATCCCAGGGTTCTCAAAATTTGGGTTTATTATTGTGTTTTGGTCTACAGTAATAAAATATGAAAACAATATGAATAAAATTTGGGTTTATTATGTTTTTTGTCTACAGTAATAAAATATGAAAAAAATTAATTTCAGAGAAACTCTTATTTCAACGATACCCTTGCTTGCTTCAGTCAATGTTAAAGAATATAAGGTTGAGAATATCTCTTAAGCAGGTTATCCCAGGGTTCTCAAAATTTGGGTTTATTATTGTTTTTTGGTCTACAGTAATAAAATATGAAAAAAATTAATTTCAGAGAAACTCTTATTTTAACGATACCCTTGCTTGCTTCAGTCAATGTTAAAGAATATAAGGTTGAGAATATCTCTTAAGCAGGTTATCCCAGGGTTCTCAAAATTTGGTATTTATTATTGTTTTTTGGTCTACAGTAATAAAATATGAAAAAAATTAATTTCAAGAAACTCTTATTTCAACGATACCCTTGGTTGCTTCAGTCAATGTTAAAGAATATAAGGTTGAGAATATCTCTTAAGCAGGTTATCCCAGGGTTCTCAAAATTTGGGTTTATAATTGTTTTTTGGTCTACAGTAATAAAATATGAAAAAAATTAATTTCAGAGAAACTCTTATTTCAACGATACCCTTGCTTGCTTCAGTCAATGTTAAAGAATATAAGGTTGAGAATATCTCTTAAGCAGGTTATCCCAGGGTTCTCAAAATTTGGGTTATAATTGTTTTTTGGTCTACAGTAATAAAATATGAAAAAAGTTAATTTCAGAGAAACTCTTATTTTAACGATACCCTTGCTTGCTTCAGTCAATGTTAAAGAATATAAGGTTGAGAATATCTCTTAAGCAGGTTATCCCAGGGTTCTCAAAATTTGGGTTTATTATTGTTTTTTGGTCTACAGTAATAAAATATGAAAAAAATTAATTTCAGAGAAACTCTTATTTCAACGATACCCTTGCTTGCTTCAGTCAATGTTAAAGAATATAAGGTTGAGTATATCTCTTAAGCAGGTTATCCCAGGGTTCTCAAAATTTGGGTTTATTATTGTTTTTTGGTCTACAGTAATAAAATATGAAAAAAATTAATTTCAGAGAAACTCTTATTTCAACGATACCCTTGCTTGCTTCAGTCAATGTTAAAGAATATAAGGTTGAGAATATCTCTTAAGCAGGTTATCCCAGGGTTCTCAAGATTTGGGTTTATTATTGTTTTTTGGTCTACAGTAATAAAATATGAAAAAAATTAATTTCAGAGAAACTCTTATTCCAACGATACCCTTGCTTGCTTCAGTCAATGTTAAAGAATATAAGGTTGAGAATATCTCTTAAGCAGGTTATCCCAGGGTTCTCAAAATTTGGGTTTATTATTGTTTTTTGGTCTACAGTAATAAAATATGAAAAAAATTAATTTCAGAGAAACTCTTATTTCAACGATACCCCTTGCTTGCTTCAGTCAATGTTAAAGAATATAAGGTTGAGAATATCTCTTAGGCAGGTTATCCCAGGGTTCTCAAAATTTGGGTTTATAATTGTGTTTTGGTCTACAGTAATAAAATATGAAAAAAGTTAATTTCAGAGAAACTCTTATTTTAACGATACCCTTGCTTGCTTCAGTCAATGTTAAAGAATATAAGGTTGAGAATATCTCTTAAGCAGGTTATCCCAGGGTTCTCAAAATTTGGGTTTATTGTTGTTTTTTGGTCTACAGTAATAAAATATGAAAAAATTAATTTCAGAGAAACTCTTATTTAACGATACCCTTGCTTGCTTCAGTCAATGTTAAAGAATATAAGGTTGAGAATATCTCTTAAGCAGGTTATCCCAGGGTTCTCAAAATTTGGGTTTATTATTGTTTTTTGGTCTACAGTAATAAAATATGAAAAAAATTAATTTCAGAGAAACTCTTATTTCAACGATACCCTTGCTTGCTTCAGTCAATGTTAAAGAATATAAGGTTGAGAATATCTCTTAAGCAGGTTATCCCAGGGTTCTCAAAATTTGGGTTTATTATTGTTTTTTGGTCTACAGTAATAAAATATGAAAAAAATTAATTTCAGAGAAACTCTTATTTCAACGATACCCTTGCTTGCTTCAGTCAATGTTAAAGAATATAAGGTTGAGAATATCTCTTAAGCAGGTTATCCCAGGGTTCTCAAAATTTGGGTTTATTATTGTTTTTTGGTCTACAGTAATAAAATATGAAAAAAATTAATTTCAGAGAAACTCTTATTTCAACGATACCCTTGCTTGCTTCAGTCAATGTTAAAGAATATAAGGTTGAGAATATCTCTTAAGCTGGTTATCCCAGGGTTCTCAAAATTTGGGTTTATTATTGTTTTTTGGTCAACAGTAATAAAATATGAAAAAAATTAATTTCAGAGAAACTCTTATTTCAACGATACCCTTGCTTGCTTCAGTCAATGTTAAAGAATATAAGGTTGAGAATATCTCTTAAGCAGGTTATCCCAGGGTTCTCAAAATTTGGGTTTATTATTGTTTTTTGGTCTACAGTAATAAAATATGAAAAAAATTAATTTCAGAGAAACTCTTATTTCAACGATACCCTTGCTTGCTTCAGTCAATGTTAAAGAATATAAGGTTGAGAATATCTCTTAAGCAGGTTATCCCAGGGTTCTCAAAATTTGGGTTTATTATTGTTTTTTGGTCTACAGTAATAAAATATGAAAAAAATTAATTTCAAAGAAACTCTTATTTCAACGATACCCTTGCTTGCTTCAGTCAATGTTAAAGAATATAAGGTTGAGAATATCTCTTAAGCAGGTTATCCCAGGGTTCTCAAAATTTGGGTTTATTATTGTTTTTTGGTCTACAGTAATAAAATATGAAAAAAATTTATTTCAGAGAAACTCTTATTTCAACGATACCCTTGCTTGCTTCAGTCAATGTTAAAGAATATAAGGTTGAGAATATCTCTTAAGCAGGTTATCCCAGGGTTCTCAAAATTTGGGTTTATTATTGTTTTTTGGTCTACAGTAATAAAATATGAAAAAAATTAATTTCAGAGAAACTCTTATTTCAACGATACCCTTGCTTGCTTCAGTCAATGTTAAAGAATATAAGGTTGAGAATATCTCTTAAGCAGGTTATCCCAGGGTTCTCAAAATTTGGGTTTATTATTGTTTTTTGGTCTACAGTAATAAAATATGAAAAAAATTAATTTCAGAGAAACTCTTATTTCAACGATACCCTTGCTTGCTTCAGTCAATGTTAAAGAATATAAGGTTGAGAATATCTCTTAAGCAGGTTATCCAGGGTTCTCAAAATTTGGGTTTATTATTGTTTTTTGGTCTACAGTAATAAAATATGAAAAAATTAATTTCAGAGAAACTCTTATTTCAACGATACCCTTGCTTGCTTCAGTCAATGTTAAAGAATATAAGGTTGAGAATATCTCTTAAGCAGGTTATCCCAGGGTTCTCAAAATTTGAGTTTATTATTGTTTTTTGGTCTACAGTAATAAAATATGAAAAAAATTAATTTCAGAGAAACTCTTATTTCAACGATACCCTTGCTTGCTTCAGTCAATGTTAAAGAATATAAGGTTGAGAATATCTCTTAAGCAGGTTATCCCAGGGTTCTCAAAATTTGGGTTTATTATTGTTTTTTGGTCTACAGTAATAAAATATGAAAAAAATTAATTTCAGAGAAACTCTTATTTCAACGATACCCTTGCTTGCTTCAGTCAATGTTAAAGAATATAAGGTTGAGAATATCTCTTAAGCAGGTTATCCCAGGGTTCTCAAAATTTGGGTTTATTATTGTTTTTTGGTCTACAGTAATAAAATATGAAAAAAATTAATTTCAAAGAAACTCTTATTTCAACGATACCCTTGCTTGCTTCAGTCAATGTTAAAGAATATAAGGTTGAGAATATCTCTTAAGCAGGTTATCCCAGGGTTCTCAAAATTTGGGTTTATTATTGTTTTTTGGTCTACAGTAATAAAATATGAAAAAAATTAATTTCAGAGAAACTCTTATTTCAACGATACCCTTGCTTGCTTCAGTCAATGTTAAAGAATATAAGGTTGAGAATATCTCTTAAGCAGGTTATCCCAGGGTTCTCAAAATTTGGGTTTATTATTGTTTTTTGGTCTACAGTAATAAAATATGAAAAAAATTAATTTCAGAGAAACTCTTATTTCAACGATACCCTTGCTTGCTTCAGTCAATGTTAAAGAATATAAGGTTGAGAATATCTCTTAAGCAGGTTATCCCAGGGTTCTCAAAATTTGGGTTTATTATTGTTTTTTGGTCTACAGTAATAAAATATGAAAAAAATTAATTTCAGAGAAACTCTTATTTCAACGATACCCTTGCTTGCTTCAGTCAATGTTAAAGAATATAAGGTTGAGAATATCTCTTAAGCAGGTTATCCCAGGGTTCTCAAAATTTGGGTTTATTAATGTTTTTTGGTCTACAGTAATAAAATATGAAAAAAATTAATTTCAGAGAAACTCTTATTTCAACGATACCCTTGCTTGCTTCAGTCAATGTTAAAGAATATAAGGTTGAGAATATCTCTTAAGCAGGTTATCCCAGGGTTCTCAAAATTTGGGTTTATTATTGTTTTTTGGTCTACAGTAATAAAATATGAAAAAAATTAATTTCAGAGAAACTCTTATTTCAACGATACCCTTGCTTGCTTCAGTCAATGTTAAAGAATATAAGGTTGAGAATATCTCTTAAGCAGGTTATCCACCCTTGCTTGCTTCAGTCAATGTTAAAGAATATAAAGTTGAGAATATCTCTTAAGCAGGTTATCCCAGGGTTCTCAAAATTTGGGTTTATTATTGTTTTTTGGTCTAAAGTAATAAAATATGAAAAAATTAATTTCAGAGAAACTCTTATTTCAACGATACCCTTGCTTGCTTCAGTCAATGTTAAAGAATATAAGGTTGAGAATATCTCTTAAGCAGGTTACCCCAGGGTTCTCAAAATTTGGGTGATTTATTGTTTTTTGGTCTACAGTAATAAAATATGAAAAAAATTAATTTCAGAGAAACTCTTATTTCAACGATACCCTTGCTTGCTTCAGTCAATGTTAAAGAATATAAGGTTGAGAATATCTCTTAAGCAGGTTATCCCAGGGTTCTCAAAATTTGGGTTTATTATTGTTTTTTGGTCTACAGTAATAAAATATGAAAAAAATTAATTTCAGAGAAACTCTTATTTCAACGATACCCTTGCTTGCTTCAGTCAATGTTAAAGAATATAAGGTTGAGAATATCTCTTAAGCAGGTTATCCCAGGGTTCTCAAAATTTGGGTTTATTATTGTTTTTTGGTCTACAGTAATAAAATATGAAAAAAATTAATTTCAGAGAAACTCTTATTTCAACGATACCCTTGCTTGCTTCAGTCAATGTTAAAGAATATAAGGTTGAGAATATCTCTCAAGCAGGTTATCCCAGGGTTCTCAAAATTTGGGTTTATTATTGTTTTTTGGTCTACAGTAATAAAATATGAAAAAAATTAATTTCAAAGAAACTCTTATTTCAACGATACCCTTGCTTGCTTCAGTCAATGTTAAAGAATATAAGGTTGAGAATATCTCTTAAGCAGGTTATCCCAGGGTTCTCAAAATTTGGGTTTATTATTGTTTTTTGGTCTACAGTAATAAAATATGAAAAAAATTAATTTCAGAGAAACTCTTATTTCAACGATACCCTTGCTTGCTTCAGTCAATGTTAAAGAATATAAGGTTGAGAATATCTCTTAAGCAGGTTATCCCAGGGTTCTCAAAATTTGGGTTTATTAATGTTTTTTGGTCTACAGTAATAAAATATGAAAAAAATTAATTTCAGAGAAACTCTTATTTCAACGATACCCTTGCTTGCTTCAGTCAATGTTAAAGAATATAAGGTTGAGAATATCTCTTAAGCAGGTTATCCCAGGGTTCTCAAAATTTGGGTTTATTAATGTTTTTTGGTCTACAGTAATAAAATATGAAAAAAATTAATTTCAGAGAAACTCTTATTTCAACGATACCCTTGCTTCTGAAATTAATTTTTTTCATATTTTATTACTGTAGACCAAAAAACATTAATAAACCCCAATTTTGAGGGTAAACGTACTTCACTTTCTTTCTTTGTCAGACTTGAGATCTCACTTAGAAACTGGCTTTGATTCAGCATGAGGTCTCCTATGGTATAATTATTTTCACCAACTTCATGCTGATCTTCCACTTGCTTATCCCACCTAAACAGCTTTGTTTTTAGATCACTATGATAAGGGTTGAGAATATCTCTTAAGCAGGTTGTCCCAGGGTTCTCAAAATTTGGGTTTATTATTGTTTTTTGGTCTACAGTAATAAAATATGAAAAAAGCTAATTTCAGAGAAACTCTTACTTTAACGATACCCTTGCTTGCTTCAGTCAATGTTAAAGAATATAAGGTTGAGAATATCTCTTAAGCAGGTTATCCCAGGGTTCTCAAAATTTGGGTTTATTATTGTTTTTTGGTCTACAGTAATAAAATATGAAAAAAATTAATTTCAAAGAAACTCTTATTTCAACGATACCCTTGCTTGCTTCAGTCAATGTTAAAGAATATAAGGTTGAGAATATCTCTTAAGCAGGTTATCCCAGGGTTCTCAAAATTTGGGTTTATTATTGTTTTTTGGTCTACAGTAATAAAATATGAAAAAAATTAATTTCAGAGAAACTCGTATTTCAACGATACCCTTGCTTGCTTCAGTCAATGTTAAAGAATATAAGGTTGAGAATATCTCTTAAGCAGGTTATCCCAGGGTTCTCAAAATTTGGGTTTATTATTGTTTTTTGGTCTACAGTAATAAAATATGAAGAAAATTAATTTCAGAGAAACTCTTATTTCAACGATACCCTTGCTTGCTTCAGTCAATGTTAAAGAATATAAGGTTGAGAATATCTCTTAAGCAGGTTATCCCAGGGTTCTCAAAATTTGGGTTTATTATTGTTTTTTGGTCTACAGTAATAAAATATGAAAAAAATTAATTTCAGAGAAACTCTTATTTCAACGATACCCTTGCTTGCTTCAGTCAATGTTAAAGAATATAAGGTTGAGAATATCTCTTAAGCAGGTTATCCCAGGGTTCTCAAAATTTGGGTTTATTATTGTTTTTTGGTCTACAGTAATAAAATATGAAAAAAGTTAATGTAGACCAAAAAACAATAATAAACCCAAATTTTGAGAACCCTGGGATAACCTGCTTAAGAGATATTCTCAACCTTATATTCTTTAACATTGACTGAAGCAAGCAAGGGTATCGTTGAAATAAGAGTTTCTTTGAAATTAATTTTTTTCATATTTTATTACTGTAGACCAAAAAACAATAATAAACCCAAATTTTGAGAACCCTGGGATAACCTGCTTAAGGTTATTCTCAACCTTATATTCTTTAACATTGACTGAAGCAAGCAAGGGTATCGTTAAAATAAGAGTTTCTCTGAAATTAGCTTTTTTCATATTTTATTACTGTAGACCAAAAAACAATAATAAACCCAAATTTTGAGAACCCTGGGATAAGGTTGAGAATATCTCTTAAGCAGGTTATCCCAGGGTTCTCAAAATTTGGGTTTATTATTGTTTTTTGGTCTACAGTAATAAAATATGAAAAAAATTAATTTCAAAGAAACTCTTATTTCAACGATACCCTTGCTTGCTTCAGTCAATGTTAAAGAATATAAGGTTGAGAATATCTCTTAAGCAGGTTATCCCAGGGTTCTCAAAATTTGGGTTTATTATTGTTTTTTGGTCTACAGTAATAAAATATGAAAAAAGTTAATTTCAGAGAAACTCTTATTTCAACGATACCCTTGCTTGCTTCAGTCAATGTTAAAGAATATAAGGTTGAGAATATCTCTTAAGCAGGTTATCCCAGGGTTCTCAAAATTTGGGTTTATTATTGTTTTTTGGTCTACAGTAATAAAATATGAAAAAAATTAATTTCAGAGAAACTCTTATTTCAACGATACCCTTGCTTGCTTCAGTCAATGTTAAAGAATATAAGGTTGAGAATATCTCTTAAGCAGGTTATCCCAGGGTTCTCAAAATTTGGGTTTATTATTGTTTTTTGGTCTACAGTAATAAAATATGAACAGAGTAAATTTCAGAGAAACTCTTATTTCAACGATACCCTTGCTTGCTTCAGTCAATGTTAAAGAATATAAGGTTGAGAATATCTCTTAAGCAGGTTATCCCAGGGTTCTCAAAATTCGGGTTTATTATTGTTTTTTGGTCTAAAGTAATACAATATGAAAAAAATTAATTTCAGAGAAACTCTTATTTCAACGATACCCTTGCTTGCTTCAGTCAATGTTAAAGAATATAAGGTTGAGAATAACCTTAAGCAGGTTATCCCAGGGTTCTCAAAATTTGGGTTTATTATTGTTTTTTGGTCTACAGTAATAAAATATGAAAAAAATTAATTTCAAAGAAACTCTTATTTCAACGATACCCTTGCTTGCTTCAGTCAATGTTAAAGAATATAAGGTTGAGAATATCTCTTAAGCAGGTTATCCCAGGGTTCTCAAAATTTGGGTTTATTATTGTTTTTTGGTCTACAGTAATAAAATATGAAAAAAATTAATTTCAGAGAAACTCGTATTTCAACGATACCCTTGCTTGCTTCAGTCAATGTTAAAGAATATAAGGTTGAGAATATCTCTTAAGCAGGTTATCCCAGGGTTCTCAAAATTTGGGTTTATTATTGTTTTTTGGTCTACAGTAATAAAATATGAAGAAAATTAATTTCAGAGAAACTCTTATTTCAACGATACCCTTGCTTGCTTCAGTCGATGTTAAAGAATATAAGGTTGAGAATATCTCTTAAGCAGGTTATCCCAGGGTTCTCAAAATTTGGGTTTATTATTGTTTTTTGGTCTACAGTAATAAAATATGAACAAAGTTAATTTCAGAGAAACTCTTATTTCAACGATACCCTTGCTTGCTTCAGTCAATGTTAAAGAATATAAGGTTGAGAATATCTCTTAAGCAGGTTATCCCAGGGTTCTCAAAATTTGGGTTTATTATTGTTTTTTGGTCTACAGTAATAAAATATGAAAAAAATTAATTTCAGAGAAACTCTTATTTCAACGATACCCTTGCTTGCTTCAGTCAATGTTAAAGAATATAAGGTTGAGAATATCTCTTAAGCAGGTTATCCCAGGGTTCTCAAAATTTGGGTTTATTATTGTTTTTTGGTCTACAGTAATAAAATATGAAAAAAATTAATTTCAGAGAAACTCTTTTATAAACCCAAATTTTGAGAACCCTGGGATAACCTGCTTAAGAGATATTCTCAACCTTATATTCTTTAACATTGACTGAAGCAAGCAAGGGTATCGTTGAAATAAGAGTTTCTCTGAAATTAATTTTTTTCATATTTTATTACTGTAGACCAAAAAACAATAATAAACCCAAATTTTGAGAACCCTGGGATAACCTGCTTAAGAGATATTCTCAACCTTATATTCTTTAACATTGACTGAAGCAAGCAAGGGTATCGTTGAAATAAGAGTTTCTCTGAAATTAATTTTTTTCATATTTTATTACTGTAGACCAAAAAACATTAATAAACCCAAATTTTGAGAACCCTGGGATAACCTGCTTAAGAGATATTCTCAACCTTATATTCTTTAACATTGACTGAAGCAAGCAAGGGTATCGTTGAAATAAGAGTTTCTCTGAAATTAAATTTTTTCATATTTTATTACTGTAGACCAAAAAACAATAATAAACCCAAATTTTGAGAACCCTGGGATAACCTGCTTAAGAGATATTCTCAACCTTATATTCTTTAACATTGACTGAAGCAAGCAAGGGTATCGTTGAAATAAGAGTTTCTCTGAAATTAATTTTTTTCATATTTTATTACTGTAGACCAAAAAACAATAATAAACCCAAATTTTGAGAACCCTGGGATAACCTGCTTAAGAGATATTCTCAACCTTATATTCTTTAACATTGACTGAAGCAAGCAAGGGTATCGTTGAAATAAGAGTTTCTTTGAAATTAATTTTTTTCATATTTTATTACTGTAGACCAAAAAACAATAATAAACCCAAATTTTGAGAACCCTGGGATAACCTGCTTAAGAGATATTCTCAACCTTATATTCTTTAACATTGACTGAAGCAAGCAAGGGTATCGTTAAAATAAGAGTTTCTCTGAAATTAGCTTTTTTCATATTTTATTACTGTAGACCAAAAAACAATAATAAACCCAAATTTTGAGAACCCTGGGATAACCTGCTTAAGAGATATTCTCAACCTTATATTCTTTAACATTGACTGAAGCAAGCAAGGGTATCGTTGAAATAAGAGTTTCTTTGAAATTAATTTTTTTCATATTTTATTACTGTAGACCAAAAAACAATAATAAACCCAAATTTTGAGAACCCTGGGATAACCTGCTTAAGAGATATTCTCAACCTTATATTCTTTAACATTGACTGAAGCAAGCAAGGGTATCGTTGAAATAAGAGTTTCTTTGAAATTAATTTTTTTCATATTTTATTACTGTAGACCAAAAAACAATAATAAACCCAAATTTTGAGAACCCTGGGATAACCTGCTTAAGAGATATTCTCAACCTTATATTCTTTAACATTGACTGAAGCAAGCAAGGGTATCGTTAAAATAAGAGTTTCTCTGAAATTAACTTTTTTCATATTTTATTACTGTAGACCAAAAAACAATAATAAACCCAAATTTTGAGAACCCTGGGATAACCTGCTTAAGAGATATTCTCAACCTTATATTCTTTAACATTGACTGAAGCAAGCAAGGGTATCGTTGAAATAAGAGTTTCTTTGAAATTAATTTTTTTCATATTTTATTACTGTAGACCAAAAAACAATAATAAACCCAAATTTTGAGAACCCTGGGATAACCTGCTTAAGAGATATTCTCAACCTTATATTCTTTAACATTGACTGAAGCAAGCAAGGGTATCGTTGAAATAAGAGTTTCTCTGAAATTAATTTTTTTCATATTTTATTACTGTAGACCAAAAAACAATAATAAACCCAAATTTTGAGAACCCTGGGATAACCTACTTAAGAGATATTCTCAACCTTATATTCTTTAACATTGACTGAAGCAAGCAAGGGTATCGTTAAAATAAGAGTTTCTCTGAAATTAACTTTTTTCATATTTTATTACTGTAGACCAAAAAACAATTATAAACCCAAATTTTGAGAACCCTGGGATAACCTGCTTAAGAGATATTCTCAACCTTATATTCTTTAACATTGACTGAAGCAAGCAAGGGTATCGTTGAAATAAGAGTTTCTCTGAAATTAATTTTTTTCATATTTTATTACTGTAGACCAAAAAACAATAATAAACCCAAATTTTGAGAACCCTGGGATAACCTGCTTAAGAGATATTCTCAACCTTATATTCTTTAACATTGACTGAAGCAAGCAAGGGTATCGTTGAAATAAGAGTTTCTCTGAAATTAATTTTTTTCATATTTTATTACTGTAGACCAAAAAACAATTATAAACCCAAATTTTGAGAACCCTGGGATAACCTGCTTAAGAGATATTCTCAACCTTATATTCTTTAACATTGACTGAAGCAAGCAAGGGTATCGTTGAAATAAGAGTTTCTATGAAATTAATTTTTTTCATATTTTATTACTGTAGACCAAAAAACAATAATAAACCCAAATTTTGAGAACCCTGGGATAACCTGCTTAAGAGATATTCTCAACCTTATATTCTTTAACATTGACTGAAGCAAGCAAGGGTATCGTTGAAATAAGAGTTTCTCTGAAATTAATTTTTTTCATATTTTATTACTGTAGACCAAAAAACAATAATAAACCCAAATTTTGAGAACCCTGGGATAACCTGCTTAAGAGATATTCTCAACCTTATATTCTTTAACATTGACTGAAGCAAGCAAGGGTATCGTTGAAATAAGAGTTTCTCTGAAATTAATTTTTTTCATATTTTATTACTGTAGACCAAAAAAAAATAATAAACCCAAATTTTGAGAACCCTGGGATAACCTGCTTAAGAGATATTCTCAACCTTATATTCTTTAACATTGACTGAAGCAAGCAAGGGTATCGTTGAAATAAGAGTTTCTCTGAAATTAACTTTGTTCATATTTTATTACTGTAGACCAAAAAACAATAATAAACCCAAATTTTGAGAACCCTGGGATAACCTGCTTAAGAGATATTCTCAACCTTATATTCTTTAACATTGACTGAAGCAAGCAAGGGTATCGTTGAAATAAGAGTTTCTCTGAAATTAATTTTTTTCATATTTTATTACTGTAGACCAAAAAACAATAATAAACCCAAATTTTGAGAACCCTGGGATAACCTGCTTAAGACCCTGGGATAACCTGCTTAAGAGATATTCTCAACCTTATATTCTTTAACATTGACTGAAGCAAGCAAGGGTATCGTTGAAATAAGAGTTTCTCTGAAATTAATTTTTTTCATATTTTATTACTGTAGACCAAAAAACAATAATAAACCCAAATTTTGTGCAAACAAATCATTTGTGCTATCTGCATTAATATTAATTGAATTTTCATGATTGATTGCATTTGTTTGAACCACTGTACTGAACTGCATTTTTTTGTTAACAAAATTATTATTACAATTATTATTAAAATTTTTATTGTTGTTTTGATGAGGTATTGAAGAAATAATAGGAAAATCCTGTTGTTGAAATGAAAACGTTGGTTGATTTGAAGGTCGACTCAACTTATTTTTTAGATTCAGATGATTTTTTATTTGAATGTATTTTTCTCTTTCTGGACAAATTATAGAGTTAGATGTATGATTTCCACTACAATTACAGCAAACATGTTTAGTAATATCGTTTTGCAAAGGACACTCCATATCATCAATATGTTCATCTCCACCACAGAAATTACATTTTGGCTTCATGTAGCATGCGTTCGCTCCATGACCATACATTTTACATTTATAACATTGAAGAGGACCTTTGCTGGTGGATCGACAAATCTCCCATCTGCACACTGTGTTATTAACAAATCTAATATTTTTTAGTTGGTTCAGAGACATTGATCCCTTTTTGAAAGCAACAAAATAAAGGGCATCTTCACTGTTTCGAAGATATTTTTTAGGAATAGTTTTCCAAACATTAACTGGACTCAGGCCACTATTCTCAAGGCTTTTCTTAACTTCATTTGTATCCATATCATGGAGCCCACATAGTACAAATTTAACAAAACGGTTTTCCTCAAGCGTATATGAGAACATACCATTGTCATGTTCTTTTAATTTAGTAAAAATTTTGTTATAGTCTGATAGGCTATATGTAAGTATTTTTATGCCAATTGACATGATTTGTATATTATATTTTGAAATATTTAGTTCCTTCATAGTTTTATGAATCTCCGTTGAGGAAGATTTTGTAATTATTGGAGGAATTTTTTCTACCTGTTTTTTAGCATTTTCACCAGACGGAGAACTACTTTGCGGTTTTTTTGCATATTTTGATAAATTAACGTTAGGTGGTAAACCTGCATACCTGTTTACTGTTGGGATATCACTCATTTTAATGACTTGACTCATCTGCTTAATGCTGCTGAGCGAGCTCCTAGGGAGGCTACGCATCTGGCGACTTATAGTTCTTTTATTTGTGAGCATCCACACACAATAATCACAAAACAATCAATTTATATTTCAAGGTTTAACTTTAATTTGATTTGAATTTATAACTAACAACAAATCCAAACAAAAAATAAAACACAGTTAGAAATTTAATTTTAATATTGAAAAATTTGATTATAACTTGATAATTTGATGTTTACTTCGCAAACACCGAATATCGAATGATTTTGGTCATATAAGAGTATTTTTATAGTACGGGTGTAGAAAAATAATTTTATTTAAAATCCTCAAAAATCAAAAAATTTAAAACTTAAGAAATAAAAATATTTTTATAAATCAAGCAACCTTATATAGGCCAGTAATAATAGGAGAAAAAATTAGAAAAAAAAAAAATAATTCGTTACAGCAAACTGACAGTGGGATATTGTAGAACACGATATTGTAAAAGAGGGAAACATAAATCGAACCAGCAGCTGCTATCCGGGGGAGAATGGGGAGGGTTTTTAGGGGTTGAAAGGGGTTTTTTCGTGATTTCTGGCTAAACCGTGCATCCTATCAAAAAGAGTTATATGTAAAAGTTGTAGGGAATAAAAAGATCTACACTTTTTGTACGGACCATTTTTACCCTCACCTCAACATTTTTCGAAAAAAATGTGAAAAACCGATTTTTTTCCTTTTTCTTGTTTTCTTTTACAAAAAAAATTTTATGAAGTTCAAATTTTGGAAAAAGATACCTCCATTTATTGGAAAAAGGCAGCAATTTTTTCGGAGGGAAATATTTAGACGTTGTTGTTAAAATTAATTTTTTTGAAAAAAAAAAACAAATTTTTAACTGCGATTCCTCTTAAAACTACGCCTCCTAAAGAGTTCAGTTTTGACTCATTTACTCGTTCTTACGTCTATTTTTGATAAATGGTAAAAAAAAGTATAAATCTATGGACAAGAAGGCGGGAAATTGAAAAAACCATGAAAATCGCTTTTTTTTCGTGGTAATTTGCATATTTATCGTTGAATAATTGTTACTAATTAATAAAATCATATTATTTTTATTATTATTACGTAAACAACGATCATTCGGAAATACATTAATGAATAATTAGATGCTTTCGTTTTCGAACTTGATAAAAATTGTTCGAAGAAATAATCAACAATTAGAATTTCAGTCGTACTAAAAATCTTAAAAATTAAATATCTCAAGAACACGAATATTAGCCTCTTTGTAAATTTGTAATATTTTAGAGTAAAGATAGAACTGTTCTTACAAAAAAAAATAAATTAAATTTCAATTGATCTTCAACCCAAGCGCCAACTTTAAAAAAGTTTTTTAATATTTTAATTTAAAAATTAATTACAAAAACAATTAATTATTTTTTTTTTCAAACGATTAACTAATCACCTACAAAAAAAAAAAAAGTTTGATAAAATTGGTAAAGCCGTTCTTGAGCAATTTGATTTCGAAGGTACATGGGATTGGCAGAATTTTCATTTTTCTAAAATATTTAATGCTTATTTTAGTTTATAATATATGATAATTAATATATGATATATTTATTTATAAATTAATATATGATATATATATTTTGTTCTTCGAACAAAACGTCTGTCTGTAATTTGAATATGTTTTGGGAAAAATATTAAACCTTCAGAAAACCCAAAAAAAGCTTATTTAGTACCTTCTTTAAACCTCATTTAGTACCTTCTAAACCCAAAATAAGTTTAATAGAATCAGTAAACTTGGGTTTAGTGTATGGCACAAAGTACAAAAAAAATCAACCTATATTCAAATGTGTTTTTCTCAAAAACAAAAAATAACAATTGTCCTTATAGGTTTAGTATGTTTTAAGTAAATAACAAATCTGCAAAATATAAAAAACATGAAAGAAAACTAAAAGGTACTTTTTGAGATCGCCATGTTTGAAGAATAAAATTTGCTTTTTTGTTACCTAAGTAAACTAAAAGTAACGAAAGCATATAATTATTCATTAATTTATTTCCAAATGATCGTCGTTTACGTTTATCATAAAAAATTTAAATGATTTTATTAATTAATAACGATTATTCAACGATAAATATGCAAATTACCACGAAAAAAAGCGATTTTCTCGGTTTTTTCAATTTTCCAGCCTTTTTTTCCATAACAGTGTACCATTTTTTTACCACTTATCAAAAATAGACGTAAGAACGAGTAAATGAGTCAAAACTGAACTCTTTAGGAGGCGTAGTTTTAAGAGGAATCGCAGTTAAAAATTTGTTTTTTTTTTTCAAAAAAATTAATTTTAACAACAACGTCTAAATATTTCCCTCCGAAAAAATTGCTGCCTTTTTCCAATAAATGAAGGTATCGTTTTCCAAAATTTGAACTTCATAAAATTTTTTTTGTAAAAGAAAACAAGAAAAAGGAAAAAAATCGGTTTTTCACATTTTTTTCGAAAAATGTTGAGGTGAGGGTAAAAATGGTCCGTACAAAAAGTGTAGATCTTTTTATTCCCTACAACTTTTACATATAACTCTTTTTGATAGGATGCACGGTTTAGCCAGAAATCACGAAAAACCCTTTTCAACCCCTAAAAACCCTCCCCATTCTCCCCCGGATAGCAGCTGCTGGTTCGATTTATGTTTCCCTCTTTTACAATATCGTGTTCTACAATATCCCACTATCAGTTTGCTGTAACGAATTTTTTTGTTGTTAAAATACTATTTTGCCTGGCCTAATATATTTTATCTAAATTTTGTTTGTTTTGCCATAGTTAACAAATTTTTAAATCTTTAAAACTTTTTTGGAGTACTTTCACAAAACCTACTTAATTACGGAATACGGAAAGTTTTTCTTACTTTTTGAAGGATTTTATGTATTTATAAAAAGGTTTCAACGATAAGTTGCGCTCTCTGGAATTTTTTAGCGTTTTAGATTAAAAATAATTTAATTAATTGACTTGTAAATTTAATTTTACTTACTTTCTTCCATAAATCAAAATGTTTGATTAAACAATTTACAGTAATTAAAATTTGACATAAAAATTGTAAATAAACAATTTAATTTACGTTTACCGGATGTAAAGTTGGTGATTATAGTACATAATTTTAATATAAATGCAGTGGCGTAGTTAGCATTGGTGGCCGTTTAGTTAATAACAATCATAACTACACCACTTTTAATCAAAATTTGAAGGCTTTACATTAATGTAGCCAAGGGTCTCTAATCGAATCACTTAATGAATTTGAAATTTACAAGGGATTTAAAACCTACAAAATATAATTTTAAATACTAAACTTTCATTTAATTCAAATATTATGTAAATATATAAAACTGAAAACAAACAGTATGAGTATGTATCTACCTATAAAAATTTGCAAAACTGCAGTAATTGCATAACTGCCATTTTATTCCACAGTATCTATTTTTGTGTCCATTGAAAAGCGATCTATTCAAATTTATTCCTTCAGTTTCAAGATAAAGGAAAAAAAATTTTTTTGAGATCATTTGTTAATCTTGGACTTTTTTTTTTACAAAAACTATAGCTAAACAGAATTCATCTCCACGACGACCTTGCGTTTAGAAATCTCTTATGTTCTATAAACCTAACCTAACATTTACACTTAGAAAAATTCGTGATAAAAAAACTGAATAATCAAAGAAAGTGAATTCCACTAGATTTCGATATAATATATGCATATGAAAAAAACCATATACAATTTATTTATAACTCACTCTATGCCTGGATCTTCCGTCTGTGATGACTTCTCTTCCCATTTGAATCCCTTTCTTTCTGCGATCACTAATCAAAAAAATGCTCCTTAACACAAACAGTTTCATTAATAATAATCTCCCGACAATTCTCCAATACTTTTTGTACTATATTTTCACACAATCAATAGTTGTCCTTGATATTTCCAACCAACCAAAAATGCTCCTTGGCCTAAACAAAAGCGTAATCTTTCGCCAATCCAAAATGAAAATAGAAGAAAAGTAAACGATCTAAAGCCGTCATATGATTTCTTCACAACCTTTTTTTTATTACAATTTTTTTTCACTGTTTAGATTTTTACAAAACAAATAATTAATATGTATTTTATCATCAAGCATATCCTTTTAGTTTTAGTAGACAAAATTAAACAAATGTGTTCTGTGCTGTTTGACAGTCAAAATTTTAGAGTTTTTAGTTTTTCAAAGACTAAACATGGAATGACCATGTGATAATCTTTTGACAACCATCATGAAAAAAATGTAAAAAGAAGAGTTACCAGAGTTGAAGTTATTTTAATTGTCCTTTCGTTGTGTTTCGTTGTGTTTATGAGTTATTTTGGGAAATTTATCGTTGTTGAGTTTACTTGGAGATTCGATTTTAATTACAGCTATGGGCGACATAACACATTTACAAACACGGTGATTTGATTGCTTATTAGTTTCCTTAGGTGTTTGCAATTAATGTGTTTGAAATGTAAAACATATATTAGGTAGTAAGGTTAAGCAAAAATTAACTTTTAAATTAATTAATTAACTTTTAAAAATTTTAAAAAAAAGTAGAATAGATTCTTTTTGAACCAATAACGCATTTATAGAACACATTTATAAGTTATCAGTATCACAATTTATAATTTAAAATTATATGGATAACCTGGTTAAAATGGTTTCTAAGTGATTTATCGTTGAAAACATTGTGATGGTTTGTTTAAGTTTTTGCGGACCGCCCCCGCCCCCCTATCTACGCTTCTGTATAAATATTCTACAAACATATTATAGTGCGTTTTTGGGTCTGAATTCTTTGAACCTTGACCGATTAACTTGAAATTTGCTGAATAATAAAGAGATGACTCAAAAATTAAAGGTGACATAGCGATGATTTGCGCTTTTACCATGGGGGAAAATGCCACCCCTTCCCGGGGGTGGAATTTTTTTCACTAAAAATAACCCCGAAAATAGATAAAGAGACATATTTTAAGTGCAAATATTCTAAAACAATTTTTTTTATAGATCGATATTTTTCGAGTTATTCGCAATTGAAAACTTGCATTTTTCGTTCAAATAAGCATGTTTTTTGACGGTTTTTCACACATAACTGAAAAACTAACCATTCTATCAAAAAAGTTGAAATTAACAAAAATCAAGCTTAAAACGAAAAAGAGATTAGTTTTGTAGGAGTTTTGTAAGTACTAAACGAAGTCAGTTATAGCTCATTGAAGAGAATTATATTTTTTTAATAACTTGGTTCGAAGTATTCAACGTTAAGAAATGGAAAGCGTTGCATTTTTCGGAGAAATCTTCTAAAATATTTTTATGATGCTTAGCAATACCTTTTAGTTCAGCTTTGAAAAATTTAAAACGATTCGAACAAGGCACTGAAACGAAAGTTTCGAATTCATCCAAAGCACGTAAAATAAGAAGTGGAGTTTTTATCTGAGAAACTTCCAACCGTACCTTTGAATTGAAAAATTACAATGCCTACCTTTTTTGCCTACTTTTGCCTACCAATGCCTACCTACCTTATTTTGTTTTCCCGTCTCCGCTTAGCATAAATAGTCGTTTGACACCAAAATTTTTCAGAAATTCCGAGATGACGCACATAGGTAGATTTTTATATGAAATCTACCTAAAATCAAGGTGTTGTTACATTCTAATCACTGGTCAGTGGTTGAATCTTTAACATATACGGAATTTGGAATAAGGTTAACTCGACGGGTGAACAAAACGCAAAATACTGTTAAAAGCAATAAAATTTAGTTTTCATTATTATTGTTTTTCCTATTCTTATAGTTTTCATTACATAAATGTTATTTAATGCCTTTAAACTAAACTCAAAATTATAAACAAAAAACATAAATTATTTTCTTTAAAAACATTCTCCATAATTATCACGCTAACTTTTATTATCGGCATTCGAGCTATCGTCTAAATTAGCGCGTTAACCACTTATTACGCTAAAATTATCGGATTAAAATTATGCCGCTAAAATTAACACAATAAAATTATAGCGCTAAAATTATGGCCATAAAATTATCGCGCTAACATATAAATGCGATAAATTGTGGCTACACTTGCGTTTATTTTCAATTATCGCGTTAATTATTGCGATAACACGCAGGTGTGGCCCCAGCATTAAAATGCTGTTCTTTTTTGTTTTATTTTTGCCCGTAACAAGTTTTAATTTTTTTTTCATTTTAAACGAGTTATTACATTTTTCGAGATCTTCAAGCTGTTTGCATTGGTTAGCCCAATATACATTTTTGGCAGTTCTTATTTTAGATCTTATTAGTTTGTTGATGGACCTGAAGCGACCTGACGATTTGTCCCTGCAGTTACTACGTTCGTGTTTGACTATTGTTATCTCGCTAGTCATCCAGTCCTTGGATTTTTTATTTTCTGAATTTATACGAGCTAATTCACTATTGATTTCGCAAAAGGGAGATTTGAGTATATCCCATTTGTTATCAATACGCACTGCAACTTTGAATATTGGTTGCACTAATTTTAAATTGTTGTTTAGAGCGTTACCGAATTTCGACTTTGTACTTGGTGAATCTAAAATGGATAAGTTTGTTTTATTTGGTTTGAGTTTTGAGTTTTTCTTACCAATTTTTTTTAGGTTAATTCTAATGCCAGCAGCTAATAGCACATGGTCCGACTGGATATCTGCGCCGGGAAATGTTTTGACTATCTTGACTGCATTTCTGAAGCGTTGGTTAATTATTACGGTTAATTATTATTATTAGTCAGTTTGGTTGCGAATTACTCGATCGTTAGCATCCATTGGTGAGCGCCACGTATAACGTCGTCTCAATGGCAGTTCAAACCAAGTATTCATGATAGCTAGATCTTTTTCAATACAAAAGTCTACCAGTTTGCTGCCTCTCGCGTTTCTGTTGCCCAAACCAAATTTGCCAACTGTATTTCTTACTGACATGTCACCAAATTTTACATTAAAATCGCCGAGAATGATGTTTACGTCTTCTATTAGGTAGATTTCATATAAAAATCTACCTATTGCAGCGTGCTTCATCTCGGAACTTCGGAAAAATTTTGGTGCCAAACGACTATATATGATAAGCGGAGACGGAAAATCAAAATGAAAAAAAAAAGTCCAGCGGCAGGTATATCCGCTAGAAAAAGTTAGATTTCCTGATCAGACAGATATGCATACAAGTAGAATCAATGTATCAAATTAGTTGAAATCAAAAAACTAAATAGAAACGGAATTATCCAACAAATTTCACAGAAGACATTTAATACATTAACCGAAACTACTTTATGCAATTTCGGAACAGTTTTGTTTGATTTGGTTAAAATTAGTCATAACATATTAAATCCACCAAAGATCAAATAAACGTCCAACAAAGATCAAAAGAACTACGTCACAACTACAATTATACCACCACACATAATTTATAATCAAACATTATTAAACAATTTTAATTTAAAATCATCTTTGTGTTGTATTTTTTTGTTCTCATTTAATCTTTTTTCAAATACATAGTTTACTTAAAAATAAAAATGCAAACAAAAGAGCCATATTATAATTTTCCTTTGGTATTAAATGGCTTGAGATTTTTCTGTAATAGGTGCATTATATTTCTTATAAAAATGGAACCTTTTGGGTTAGAAAGCTGGAATTTTGTGAGGCTATAGTTTAAAAATTGTCTTAAAAGTTATGATGAATTTAAATAACATAAACTCAAACATGATGAAATCATTGCCTTTTGCGTTTGTTTTCATTTCAATAGACCTGGGGCCTCAACCTTTAGACCTGAACTATTTTTTTTTTAAATTTTGGAAAGATTTATATTGTAAATTTGTGTAAAAAAGTTTTCAAGTGTGAGCTTGGCCATTTCAGCTAGATCAAGGACAAAAAAGATTGGCAAATTTTTAAAACAGCTGATTTTTCAGGAACCTGGAACGTCAAAGTTGTCATTTGAATAAAAATGATAGAAATATGTTCAAATATTTAATATTTATATATTTTATTAAAATATTATGATTCAAACGGAAGTTATAGCGCCCTAGATTTTTCGACATTTTAGGCTCTAGCCGCTTAACTGGTACCTGGATATGGCCAGTTCACGAACTTGTCCAAGACATTATTTGCCGAAATACACACAAAAAATTATTTTGGTGTAGGTTGAAAAATGCGACCGTGAGAGTGCCGCCAAATTCCGTTATATCTCATATCGTTATATATATATATATATATATATATATATATATATATATATATATATATATATATATATATATATATATATATATATATATATATATATATATATATATATATATATATATATATATATATATATATATATATATATATATATATATATATATATATATATATATATATATATAAATTTTGTTTTCATTTTGATTTTCCGTCTCCGCTTATCATATATAGTCGTTTGGCACCAAAATTTTTCCGAAATTCCGAGATGAAGCACATACCAATTAGTAGATTTTTATATGAAATCTACCTAATTTATAGATATTATATATATAGATATATAACGATATGAGGTATAACGGAATTATCCGGCACTCTCACGGTCGTACTGTTCGACCTACACCAAAAATATGTTCTGTGTATGTTGTGGCAAACAATCTCTTGGACAAGTTCGCGATCTGGCCATATCCGGTTACAGGTTAAGTGGCTAGAGCTTAAAAAGTCGAATAATCTACGACGTTATAACTTCCGTTTGAATCATAATATTTTAATAAAATTGATAAATACTGAATATTTGAACTATTTTTTATCATTTTTTCCGATTCAGATTGGAGCGCTTCTCTAGAAGAAGTCTTTGCACTTTGTGAAGGTTTTCTAGGCCTACCAACACTGTTCGATCTTTGTTTTTAGGTGCTTTTGGAATCAAATAGACACAAATACTTTACAGTTTTAATTTATAATTGCTTAATAAGATGGAAAAGCAAAGTTATTATCAAGTGCAAAGAGAGCTAAATAAAATATGTGCGACCCGTCAAACAAGAAACCTTTTTGATATGCCCATAAACGACTGCTCGATTGATGGTTATGTGAGTTTTGAATTGGAAAATAACAATGAAAGCTCCATGCTTGAAACTGATTCTTGCACTTCTCAAAATGGTTTACATTTTGAATTTCCGGAAAAGAATGAGAATTTATCGATTGGACTAGCGCAATGGGCTATAGAGTTCAATATTTCAGTACAGTGTGGTAACTCTTAAAAATGCTACGAAATTATGGTTTGGATGTTCCGCAAGACATACAAACCATAAAAAAAATTCCCAAAGTCATTATGAAATTACCAATTTGGGAAATGAGAATTACGCACATATTGGATTACACCATCATATCGATAATTTTCTGAGAACCCACCACTATATTAAGGATGAAATAAGAGTTGATATTGGTATAGACGGCGTTCCTCTGTCAAAAAGTTCGAACAGTCAGCTTTGGCCAATTCTAGGAAATATAATACCATACAAGGCGGTTTTTGCCATTGGAATATATCACGGAAACAAAAAACCAGAATGTGCTGATACCTTTATGAAAACGTTTCTTGATGAAGTGAAATTTTTTTTATACGAAAATGGAACAACATATGCTGGTAAAAAGATAAAGATATCTTTAAGAGCATTTGTTTGTGATTCGCCAGCTCGCTCATTTATATTAGGTATTATCAATATATTTTTTTTTCTTAAATCTATACTTTGAATTATAAGTGTTTGTTTCATTTCAGGGGTTAAATCACATTCAGGCTATAATAGCTGTACAAAATGCAACATCAAGGGCATATACCTGGAACATAAAGTGTGTTTTCCAGGTACAATAAATGTTCTACGTACAGATGGTCAGTTCAAGGAAAAAAGTGATAAAGAACACCATGTAAAACATAAAACTTTATTTGATTCTATGAACATCGGTTGTGTCACACAGTTTCCAATTGACTATATGCACTGTGTATTGCTACGTTATACGTCAGCTTTTACATTTGTTAATAAAAGTTAAACGGAAAAGCTTTTCTTTAAAGACGAATGCTATTCAAGCAATAAATGAAAATTTAAAGCCAATGAAACGTTGTGTACCTTCAGAGTTCGCTAGAAAGCAGAGGTCTATTGAAGAATTAGAGCACTGGAAAGCCACCGAGTTTCGAATGTTTCTGATGTACACTGGCATTGTCGCACTTAAGGATGTTTTACCACCAAAATATTATTCAAACTTTCTGGTTCTCGCTTGCGGAATAAGAATTTTATGCCATTCTAAAGAATCAAATTTTAACAATGACTGTGCAAACGATATGTTGTCTGAGTTTGTTAAAACTTTCACAATTTTATATGGTTCGGAAAACACATCTTATAACGTTCACAGTGTACTTCACTTATCGCAAGATGTGAAAATGTATGGTAACTTAAATAATTACAGTGCATTTCGCTTTGAAAATTATTTAAAACAAATTAAAAAAATGGTGAAGAAAGGATCGTTTCCTCTGCAACAAGTGGTTAATAAAATTAGAGAAATGGAAAATTTTCAAACAACGCAGCAAGAAAAAGGATATACAACTTTCAAGTTAGCTTCTAATTACCCAAATAATTATTGTCTAATCCGGGATTAAATAATGAAGATACAACGAATTGAAGGTGACACAATCACTGGACATTTTATAAAAGACATTGAAAACTTTTTTAACTATCCAATAGATTCGTCTAATGTTGGCATTTATTGTTCACATTGTCAGATCGAAAATATGTCTTCAGAACAGCAAAGCTTTAAAGTGACCGATGTTTCAAAGAAAATGTTGATGATAAAATCCAGCTCATAGACTGAGAGCCCGCGACGGCCAGACTTTCGTTATTTTATAAAAGCTGAAAGTCACTCTGCGCATACTCCCTACTCAGGTAGGAACGATTAACGACATATGAAGTTTGGATCATAGTGGCATTGGCAGGGAGCAGGTTCCAAAGGGGCCTCCAAAGTTTCGTGAAAGTATAAAAGCTAATTTTTTTTATATATTATTCGGGATAGTATTAGAAGTCACGTCACCCAATGCCAGACACTTACTATCGTGGAAACCCCCTGCCAGACACATTTAAACTTTTCCATCGTCTCAAAAAAAGTTTTATTTTCGAAATAATGAAAATGCGAAGCCGTTAAAATTTATTGAAATTAACACAGAGGAAATAACACAGCAAGATCTGCCAGTAACAACACCAATAGAAACTCCTAAACAAGGAACAAGATTGCAGGCTCCTACAATAACAGATGTTAAAATTTTAAACGAACAAGGCAATTTGATTCGTGTTTTAATACGAGATGTTAAGTTATTACGGCGCGAGATACGAGAAAGAAAAGATAGCCGTTCTGATGCGCTAGATGATGTGCCACTTTGTCAAAGTCCAGCATCTTCTAAGCAACTGTTTCAGGATTTAGAAGCTGAAGTTAAACAGGACAAAATGAAAGAAAAGATATTGATATAGAATACAAAACAGTACACCGTGCTTAATTACAGCATTTTGCTAAATCATTACTATATTATTCTTTCCAGATTAAACAATTTGAGAACGTTACCGATCAAAATTTAGACAAGTATGTGCGAGGTTGTAACGTCCACTATATTCACCTAAACAATAATAAAACCAATCCATATTCCTTTTCCAATTCAATAAAAATTTATTTCAATCATTTCAATTCATTTTTTTTTCAATAGTAATAACTTAAAACATTTTTTTTAAATAACTATAACGGCCAACTCAATTTCAAAATGTAATTATGGAAGTAAACGAACGCACCATTTTTTTCATATTTTCGATCAGATTTTGTGCTCAATATTTTTCATTTTGTTTTTTTGCTGAATGTGAAAAATGTCAGATTAGCACATTTTGTTTTTTTGTTAATTCAATTTTTGATTGCATTCCAAGTGTTGGTTAATATTTGCTGTTGCACATCAGTGGAATCGTTTATACTCGTGTTGCTTACAACGTGATTAATAGTGTTTGCTTCTGAATTGATTTCACATGTTTGTTCGTTATTTGCTTGTGATAAATTGCAGTCATATTGAACGTGAAGTAATGTGTTATGTTTTTGGTAACATTTACGGCATGTGTAACTGGATTTACAGTTCTGCAAATCGTGATCAGCACTGAGACAGTTAGAACAAAGTGATAACTGGTTCACAGTGTCAAAACGTGTTTGTGGAAGGAGCTTAAGAAATTTAAAACATCGATAAATTGGATGTGATAGAACACAATAGGAACAGGAGTGCGGTGAAGTATGAAAAACTCTAGACTGTACCTTTTTTGGTATATTAATATCCGTACTTTCTTTTGCTGCATTGAGCACTGAGGTACCAATAGATTGTGAATATGAGCGTTTGGTTAAGAAATCGGAAAACTGCTGTAGCGTGGGATAATCAGTATCGAAGATTTCGTCAGCCCATCGCTGCTGCGTTGCTGCATCAAGTTTGCTGCTAATAATGTATATGATCCAAGGATCACGTGCTTCTGCGTGAGATCCCAAGGCCTTAAGACCTCTTATGGTGACGCCTAAATTATGTGATAATTGTTTTATTCCGGAAACTGGGTTGTACTTAGTTATGGGTGGCTGTGACGAGTGTGTCGATAAATGAATTGACGATTTCCTTCTTTCTATCATAATGCTTTCGTAAAATCTGAAGGGCTTCAATGTAACTGGCTTCAGAAATGGGCATATCTTGAATCAATTCACTTGCTCCACCTTTTATTTGACCTCGAAGGTACTGAAATTTTTGAGCAGGAGTAATTGACGTATTATCATGAATTGAAGCACAAAATAATGTGTAAAATGACTGCCATTCTCGAAAATCGCCAGAAAATATAGGTATTCCCATCCTTGGTAATTTAATATCCGCACTGATTGTTTGACTGAGTTGACTAGCTGACCTTTCATGAAACGATGCATTTAAATTTTGTTGCGGTTGGCGTATCAGCGTAGTCAACAATGAAACAGCCTTGTAATAATTGTCTTCAAATATAACTGAATCTGACGTAGCGTTAATATTCACTGATAACATTTCTTTCTCACATGCTTTAAATTCATTCCACAAACCATGTAATTTATCTAAACGTACCTTTAAATCCACCGATGATGTCGTTTCTGTTGCGTTTTCAGCGTAGTTGAGTATTCTGGTGACGCTGCCTTTAATATTTCCACGTGTTTTTACTAAAACTTCGATGTTGATAGCGTTTTCTTGAAGTATGTAGCCGGAATATTATTTGGATCGAAGGACCAATGTTTGATCTGGGATGATAGTTGAAGCACCAAATGATTTCCCAGTATGTAGTGGACTGTATATTTATAATTTCTTGATCACGGTTTTGTTGTTGACAATCAATTAATTCACTATATTTGTAATTAATTTCTCAAATATTACTAACAAGTTTTATTAATTATTATTCTTTAATAAATTTGAACAACAATGTACAAAAAATGAATTAATTAATTATCTTATATATTGAAATAATTTGATACAGCTTCTAATATGTTTAAAACAGTAATGACAAATTACAATAATTCCTAGATGAAGGAAATGTAAAATTGTTAAAATAAGACAAACTGTTTACGAATATTGTAGGTACATAGCTACACGAAAAATATTTATACAATCATTATAGTTCATTCATCTTGCAATATTAATTAAAAGTTATAAATATAAATCAATCATGATTCGATATTAGTACACCTATCCCCCGTTTTACACGGTAGATACGTTCCTGATAAAAACGTGTTAATCGAAAGTATAAATTTTGTATGAAAAACCGTGTTAAACGAAAAACGTGGGTTTTTGGTAATTTGTTGGGCGACAGACAGATTCGGTAAAACATAAAAGTACCAGTTTAATCACATAAGATATCGACATAACAGTTAAATTGATTTTCAAAAAGAAACATGTAACATAACCAATAAGAAATTCGCAGAAAAATAAAAAGTAATTACGCTTGCACATACTAGCATGTTGACCTAAATCAAACCTAACTTAACTTGTTTCAGTTCGGTGCGACTTGGAAGCTAAATCTGTAATTAATAATTGTGCTTTCTTTTTAGCTAAATCTTGCATACATCTTCATATTGACTTAAAAATTCGTTGACAGTTCGCAGAAATCGGAGAGCAAGCTCAATATTCGGATCATGTTGTTGAAAGTAGTTGCATTATTTAATTTCTTCTGGTATAATGGTTGCAATAAAGAAGTTTTAATTTTGGGTAGAAATACAATTTATCCATTTGTAAGCTGCAAATCTTGAGGGTGACATGGAGCATTGTCCAGTAAAAGAAGAACCTTAAATATTATTTTGATTAAATACTATTTTACTTATGGTACGTAAGAGTTATGAGACAAATCAATGAACAATGTGGCTTTAACACAAGCTTTTGTGTTGGCATTCCAATAAATAGAAAGATTTGTTTATTCTTTTTTACCTGGACGCTTTGCCACCTAAGCCTAATCACTCTTTAGTATTGAAAACCTGATCAGCAGCCAAATTCTGTAATTGTGAAGCGGTGAAGTGATAAGTTTTTGAATGAACAGAAACGATGAAATTTTTAACGCTTCACCGCTTCACAGTTACAGAATTTGGCTGCAGGACAGTAAGATGTACCGGAATTAATTTCAGTCAATTTTAGTGGGTACATACTGTTGTGCTGTATCTAAATCAGTTTAATGCGCTTTTTAATTTTAAATATTTGCAAAAAATGCCCGTGTGTAAATATTTCGAACCAACCATGACTTACCATTATAAAACTTAAACGGCATTTTATTTGAGTAGATGGAGTAGATCTATTTAAGTAGATGGCAACTGTTTCACATTCCAAAAATTTTAAAGTCTTACTAGTTATGATATAGGTACCAATTGGAATACGTCTTTGGTATTGGTCTTCAAGCCATATCATTAATTTATTTTCCATTGTTTTTTTTTTTTAAATAAAATGTGTTGTGTAGTAGTAATTACAATATGTATCAAAACAACAAATAAAAACTTTTAACATCACGGTCATCGCAACAACATGCGTTCAACGATGTTGATGGACGCTAATTTTTATTGTTTGTGTTCTTTAAATTTTTTTGAATTGATAACTGAACAATAAATCTAATTATTTAATCAAATATGACAGACCCCAATATTTCATTATAGGATAGAATAAGATCTCACTGCTATTGCCAGTGTTGTATGATATCTCACGTTAACTCGTATGTCAACAGATAGAATTATTTACTTACAAATTAACTATGACCATTAATACGCCTACCTAGATTTTGTATCTAGCTAATAACGATCTATTGCTTAAAATCAACTGATTTACATAGAGAATCTCTTACATCCCTTTGCTGATTTATATCAACATGTATTTACAAAATTTTGCTTTGAACACTCAAAGGCGTTCTTTGTTACTGGTTTCTTGTTTTCTCGTTTTAATTACAACTTCTGTGTATATGATCATAAGTGGTATACCAGAAGGTTTATTTAAAATAAAGTAGATATAAGTGCATGTAATATCAAAATTTGTCTTTTTTTTTAACTTTTTTTTTGGAAATTTTGATTTCAAAAACCGTGTAAAGTCGAAAACGTGTTAAGTGAGTGCCGTGTAAAGCGGGGGATAGGTGTACTAAATGGATTGTGTCTTCACTCAAATTATTCTTAATTAGTTTTAAGATAACAAAAACCTAACTGTTATAAAGTATAAACATAAACAAAAAATAGAATTGGATTGAGTCTTAACTTATTCTTAATTAGATATAAAACGATGAAATTGATGGAACACCAAGTTTTGATCTTAAAAAGAAAACATTGTGTTTAGTTTTTTAAAAATAACCAATAGCTCTTATTTTGGATTTCAATGATAAATCATTGATTTTAGTTTTTTTGATTTAATGACAAAAAGGAAAGAAAAATAATTTGATGCTATTGTGCTAAGATAATAGATAGTAGTATTTCCAAAGGATCATATTGTGATTTTTGTAACAATTCTTTAAATTAGTCTGATTAATTATAAAAATGGAAACAAGTTTGTGCTAAACAATCAGTATGAAAAGAAATACGCCTAAATTAAAATAAATAAATTTTGTGAGTTGAGATGCAATTGTTTTTTTCTATCTACGACATATGAGTATATGCATATTCGATATATGTTTAGAGTGACCATTCGTACTGATTTTATCAGTACAGTACTGATTTTCTAGCTTCTGTACTGATAGACATATGAGGTACTGATTTTTACTGATTTCTAAAATTATGTACTGAAAGTACTGATTTTTAAGAAAATTGTTAAATTTTAATTTAAGTTCCAATTTAAATATAGAAAGAAATAAAACTATACGAGTCATCTTTTAATGTGAACTTGTAATAAAAATGACTTGAAAAAAAATACTTTTATTTTTAAATTGTGGCAGTTACACACGAAAAATATATATCAAAGTTCTAACCCTGTGTTTTCCCAAGCAATCGTGACGGAAAGTTGTATTTTAAAAACTTAACAGAATGTCCTTAAAACTACTAAAAAATGAAAACCAGGTTTTTCTACTTCGTTTTACACATTAACCTTTCGACTTAGAAGAGACATAGGAATTAGGTGAGACTAAGGATAGTACATATTTTAACTTTTAAAATTTTGTACTGATTTCACTTAGAACAAAAATGGTCACCCTATATATGTTGTTTATGATTTATTCAAGATCCAGTATATTGAAATTTGTGAGGTGGCAGTGGAAAAGAATACTATTGTTGTTTATGATATATTCAAGATCCAGTATATTGAAATTTGTGAGGTGGCAGTGGAAAAGAATACTATTGTTGTTTATGACTTGTTCAAGATCCGGTATATTGTTTAAAATTGTAAAGGTGGCAGCTACTCAAGACGTCAACATCATCAATCAAGTAAATAAGTTAAGTTCCTTTATGTTTCCTATTTTTCTAATTATTTTATATATAAATATCTAAAAGATTTGAATTTCGTGTAATGTTAGGTTAGGAACAAATTTTTGTGTTGAGAGATTTCCAAGATCCAGATGCGTCTGGAACAAATTCGTTCTCGGCGGTGTTTATATATATATATATATATATATATATATATATATATATATATATATATATATATATATATATATATATATATATATATATATATATATATATATATATATATATATAAATATATATATATGTATATATATATATATATATATATATATATATATATATATATATATATATATATATATATATATATACATATATATATATATATATATATATATATATATATATATATATATATATATATATATATATATATATATATATATATATATATATATATATATATATATATATATATATATATATATATATATATATATATATATATATATATATATATATATATATATATATATATATATATATATATATATATATATATATATATATATAATTAAATTACATCTATTGTCTATTTAATCGTATAAAAAGTCCAAGCCACAATATAAAGTGCCAATACAACAAAGTGGGCCGAAACTAAGGAACCCTTATAGTAAACCAGTTTGGTTTACGTTATTTCGTATAACAGTAGCGGTGAAAACCAGTAATTGTGATTTTCTTTTGGCGCAATTTTGATTTGGGTGTGGTACACAACCAGTTTTGGATTTTTTTTTTGTTGTTGGTGTTTTTTATTGAGATTTTTTTTTTGATAAACCAATCCTGGTTTTTATAATTGAATTTTGTAAATAATTGGGTTTTTATAAATTTTATACATATATCATATATTTTATATATTATATTTGTATATATATATTTCGCAATAAGTTTAAATATATAACAAAATGTACACAATTAAGCACTACGGCTCGTTTATAAGCAAACGTCGTCTGGGGCCAGGAGAGCTGGGCCAGGCAGTGGTCAAGCCGGGTGTGAGTGAGGTGGAGGGAATTATGCAGGAAATTATAAGGCAAGTGATGAATGTGGTGAGCGAGAGGATGAAGGAAGCGATGAATGTAGAAATAAATGAGAGAAGGAAGGAAATGTATGTGGAGTTAATGAATGATATAGTGATGGAACAGTACAAGGAGATGATGGATGTAGTAATAGGTGAGATTGTGAATGAGATGAATGAGGAGTTGGTAGGAGAAGTGGTAGCTGATGAGGTGGTTGAGATGAATGAGAGAAGGAAGGTAACATTTATGGAATTGATGGATGATATAGTGATTGAGCAATACGAGGAGATGATGGGTGAAGTGATAGCTGAGATAGTGGATGCGGAAGAGAGACGTCGGTCGAAGAGGCTGGAGAGGGATAGGAAAAGGTGGAGGGAGAAAAAGAGTAGGAAGGTACTGAAGGCGGTGTGGTTGGAAGAGGAGGTGGAGTTCTCTTCAATCATGCACGCATATGCGGAGACATTGGCTGAGGAGAGCGCCATCTTCGAATCCAACCACAGGAAGGAGAACCCTCGACGGTGGTTGGGACCGCAAGAGGCCCCTAGGAATTGTGTGCATCTTTGAAAGATAATTTTTTGTATTTGGAAAAAAAAAACGATTTGGGTCCACATTTTTTTTAATGAATTTTTTTTTGGTGGTACTATAGTAGTTTTAGGTTTATATTGTTGTATATAGGATACATAATTGTACATATTTGTACATATTTTTGTATATGGGAAGCGGTTGTAGTGGTTTGAGTAGAATGTTATGTTACAAAATCGAAATATTTTATTTCTTGGCGAGATGAAATTAGGAAACCAAACCGACGAAACGATTTAGCATTTGAACTTTTTGTGTGTAGCTTTGGCAAATATTATACATTGATAGAAATTAGATAGTAGATCATATTAATTAGATCTCGAATCTGATGCTCGTTTTAACGATGCATATTGGCCTGCGTGGAATACATACATGATTTTATTTTTTTTTACCACTAATGGCTATAATCGGTAAAAATCTTGCTTTCGGTTGTGGTAGATTCGAACTATTTTTTTTTAAATTTACGATTAAATATTGTACATTCCACTACAGTCGAGCGTTTGTAGATGTAAATGGAAAAAGTTAGAATTAATTGAATGTTTTTTTGTTGCTGAATTTTTTTTGTATAATGATTACAAGTGTGTAATTAATAAAATCTTTCTTAGCGGTAGGCCTAACAAGCCATCCATGGGGCTTATCCCCTTAACATAATTATGTTCTTAGATCGCCTCTGTCCATTATGGACATGCGATCGAAGTTCATTGGTTTCTTCTCTTTATTTCAGAAGGAGTTTTCTGGTGATAAGGGGATGACTACTGCTGGTCTGTACTTAGGTACAAACCAGTAGTACCATTCCCTGCACAGAAGCTTCTTCAATGAAATGAAGAGGAGAACCAATCTACTTTTTTAACCAATCTACCAATCTTTTAACCAATCTACCAATCTACACTCAACTTCAACCATATTTTCCATTTTTTTCATTTAGCTTACAATAGATAATTTTCATGGAGTTTAGGATTTGAAGTTTGGTGCTCGGGAGCGTTCTTCGACTTTGGCATTAGTTTAATGATAATTTATTTTTAGGTAGAACAACCGCAGCTGGGTCAGTAGAAATGGGCCTAGGGTCTAATCGTGACAGTTGCGATTGTTTTTGTTAGGTTGGGGAGAAACTGTTCTGTAGAATTTGGTCGTTAGGGGCTTTTCTAGTCGGTTCTCACATGCACTGTTGGAGTGGGCTCGCGAACGCGGGAATTCAAGTACTAAATAAAATGGTCATTGTAACCATACTTACTTTTATATTGTCTCCAGACGAATCTTGATTTTGGGAATCTCTTATCTAAATGTTAAATAAAAAAATAAAATAAATAAAAACAATAAATTTTTGAGAATAAATAAATAAAAATTTTTATTAAACAAATTTTAGGGAAATAATTTTTAAGTAAATACATAATTTTCTTAAATACGCAATAACATCCAAATTTAAGTAAGTATCTTTTGTTTTTTTTAAAAAAAAAATAAATAAATATTTTTTCAAGATAAGACGGAACATCCAATAATTAAGCTATTTTCTAAATATTTTTTATTTTTCAATCTTTTTAAAATAAATAAATATTTTCTTTAGGGGTGTTGTCGTCACTAAATAGTTTTTGGTGTATATATAATTCTGAATTTCAGTAGATCTGTAAAATCCTGCTTCTAGTTGCCTAGAAGTCAGCTTTTAACAAAAATATATTACCAAGACATTGGCTCTGATGACGGGTATCTATGGCCGACTAGAACCCAGAGGATGGGAGTGGGTGAAGTGTCAGAGCGTGTCTAGGTCTTGAATTCCCGTCAAGGATTACAAACCAGACATGACAACTTTATTCATCCAAACCACACTAACGTTATTTTCCCCTCCATAACGTTAGTTAATTTATTTCTTTTTATACGTTATACAAAAACGTAGACATGTAAAATATAACACCTTAGCATATAGATAAATATAGTTAAATAAGTTTAAGGTACTAAACTGCGGTATCCAATTTCCATTCCAGGTCTTCTCACTGCCAAACGCTGTGGTTATGATCACAGAGATCATAAAGAAAACACCCCAGCTCAATAGATTTAATTTGTATGTTTTGTAATTATATTTTATAATTATTACGATGGTCACAACAATAATTTTTTTTGTTTGCACTTAATTTATATTAACATATTTAAAACAAATACATATATATATTTTGTAATTATATTTTATAATTATTACGATGGTCACAACAATAATTTCTTTTTTTCAATAGATTTAATTTGTATATTTTGTAATTATATTTTATAATTATTACGATAGTCACAACAATAATTTTTTTTGTTTGCACTTAATTTATATTAACAGATTTAAAACAAATAAATATAAATATGATTTTCTTTTTTGCTTCAAGCAAAACAATTAACATTAAACGTTACACTGTGTGTATATAAACTTACACATGTCTTACTTACTTTATATTAAAATAGGTATTTAATAAAAAAACATTACATCTATAATGTACGTGATCCCCAATTGGGGATCGTTTTTAGGGTTCCGTACTGACTTTTTTTTTACGTCTTAAAGATTTGAAAATTTCGTTAAAAAGTTAAATATTGTTTAAAAGTAGGATATTTTAACTACTATTTAAAAAATTAAAGAACAAAAATAATAGTAATTTTTTTCTTCTAAATTAGAAATTACACCAACGAAATAAATTGTAATGAGAAATAATTTTTTTTTTATATCATATTGATATATTCATTAAAAAGAATTGTTAATTATTTCATTTCTTATCCCAAAAAAAATTATAAAAAAAACAAAAGATTAATATTTCACCAAACACAAACTAAAATTAACACACGATCTTTACTTAACAAACAAGACCAAAAACTGTAACTGAAATTAATTTAATTTAATCTATTTTATCAATTGAGTTAGTACCTAACCGATTCAAGGTACAAAAACTAACTGAACTCACAACGAACTTGCACATTTTTTTTCTCAAGAAAAGATTCCCCACGCCAGAAATCTTGTATCAGCATAAAAGGCAAAGTTTTCTTGTTATTACAAGAAAATGAAGTTTAATATTTCATTTAATTTTGTTAGCCAAAACAGATCATAATTATTATTAAAAATGTTTAAGGTAGAATTTGTTGACATCACAAACCTTGGTGTTGCAAAAACCTTGAACATTTTACAACGAACCTTTTACTGACCCAAGATGGCTCATGATGTTAAGACCTATATTGGTTCATGCGATACGTGTAAGATGACTAAACCTGTGAACTTTATTACAAGACCTAAAATGGGATCATTTGTCGAAGTCGAAAGACCATGGCAACATATCTATGTCGACTTTCTCGGACCTTACCCGCGATCAAAACTTGGTAACAAATATATCCTAATTGCACGGCTAGCTCAGTCGGTAGAGCATGAGACTCTTAATCTCAGGGTCGTGGGTTCGAGCCCCACGTTGGGCGCCAATTGTAACGTTATCAACGTTCCTTAATTCCTACATCAAGATAATTATGATCTGTTTTAATTTTGTCTGAAAAATCTTTTTGTCACAATTGACAACTTTCCTCAAATTTCCGTATATTTGATTATAATATACTACGGTTCATATTACTTTTTCTAGATAATTTGAATCATTTCATTAATGTTTTGGCTAACAAAATTAAATGAAATATTAAACTTCATTTTCTTGTAATAACAAGAAAATTTTGCCTTTTATGCTGATACAAGATTTCTGGCGTTGTAATGAAGCGCTTTCTCAGTGGCGAACCAATGAGAATGGCATTGCAGGAAGCGTACCTAGCGAGATTTATTTTCTTGCCCCAAGCTAGCTTCAGCCCATGGGAACGATTAAGAAACCCTGCTACTTCAGCACAAATACAGAAATGTACGCTATTTACGAAACTTTGCAGAAATGGAAAGAAATACAAGTGGAAAAATGGAGACTCTGGCGACCCCTTTGCGAAAGAACCACGATCAGCACGTCCAACCCCACAATCACTCGCAAGTTCTCACCCTCGCTCGCTTCATACACTCTCACACACTCCCACACATGCACATCATCACCCACACCTACATTCACACCCACATTCAAACACACTTGAAGCCAACTACTAGTCATAATTTTGCTAATCTTAGTTAATATAATTAATAGGTTTTAATTTACAATGCATTTTTTTATTGCCAGAATTAAAGTTACAGTTACAAAAATTGTAAATACATAGATACGTTGTTATTTGTTCCAACAGAGATTAAATATAAACCGGATAAAAAAAAACAACGTATTTGTATTGGTAATGAATCATTACTTAATAATTTTTTTAATACGGCACAAGTTGGAGAACTACTGAAAAAAAACTGGTTGAATATTACATGCTTAGTTAGCTGGTCTAAACAGATGTACAAAGTCACTGAAAATCAAAAAAAAATATAATAAAAGTTGGTCACTTTTATCTTGAAGAAAATGAAATTTTTGTTTTCCCTTTTTTTTTATTTATAATCTTGCAATTAATAATACGGTTAATATTCCAATCAAGTCCATGGAGTAGCTATCGGAGAGTGACCAATATGACCAATATGATCAGCAATATATTTGGCTACGAGTTCTTGCTTCGGTAATCAATCAACAATTTAAAATACAATTCGATGAAGAATCAAATCGAGGCCAAGATAAATACTGCTGTATGATCTTAGAGGCATCGGTTGTATTTGGTTAGTATGAGTAAAGTTGTCCATATTTTTCGACGATCCGGTAATACCGATGAGTTACCTAACCTATACAAATAACCAGATCGTAAAAATTCAGTGTTCTGAGATTCGATCTCCTGGGCCTGATAATTACGTATCCGATCAATTCTAGTTGTGAAGTGGTTCATATTTTCTTCATATTTGGTATAAAAATTGTAAACGATTGCGGTGGAGGATGTAATCCGAAACGAGATATATAATTGTCGGTACTCGAACGATTACGTCGTAATAAAAAAAGAAACTCGAAAAAAAACTTGCAATAATAACTCCATGGTTCCCTCTGTCATTGCTATATGTTGATCAGGTCGAGTACTTGGTAGAACTGGCACGAATAAAGCCAAAACAAAACACACTCCACCAAGAACACCAACTTCGATGAATGTAGCCCATGGTTGACATGAAAACCAACAGTCGGGTATGTTGGACGATTAACATTTATTTTATGTTTGAAACTTCAGTTCTTTTTATTTGATCATATTCCATATAGTTAAAATAAAATATAAGATATAAATGTGTTCACCCAAACCTGCATCTCATGACCCCATCCCTCATACTCACTCTCACATACACGCACATCCATACTCATTCATACATATACTTAAAAATAAAAATAAGTGACACTTACCACATGGCTAGATCCAGATCACGTCCCTCCTTCCTTCTCGGTTCCACTTTAGCCTGTCATGCTCCTCACCGCAAACACCATCCGAAGTTTACAGCTTTGTTCCCCCTTGTATATCATATTATTATTATAATCACCCCTCGGGTGAACACGATGCTGGGTAAGGTCAGTAACTACGGTACTTATGTGTATAATTTTCTGGATCTATCTCAGTAAAAACCACGCCGGATATGTGAGAAACGGTTTACCAAATGACACACACAAGTTTGTCTTATATCCTGTTTCTTGTTTAATCCGTTTCAAATTGTAGGAGATTAAAAGGAACAGTTATTACAAGATAATTTCCATAAAACAATTTAAGAAGATAATTGTTTGCCAATAAAATTCACCAATATCCAACAACTGATATCCATTGATGATCCAAATTTTCCTCTCGGTTATGCCTTCTCTATCATCAGTGAAGAACATACAAAAAATGTTGCTACTTGTATAACCCGGATTTGTAATATTCCAAAAAAAAATTAATTACGGTTCCATAATTTTATAACACAGTTAGTAGCCTTCAAAAAAAATCGAGTTGTATAATTCGTGACACAGATTCTGGCCTGACAATATAACGTAAATAATTTATAACACAGTTCTTAACATGCAAATAAATAGATTTTCAATAATTTTTGTCACTAATAATTCTTGTCATATAAATGGAAATTCACAGTTTATAACACAGATCGTAACATTCCAGCATAACTTAAATAATTTATATCACAGCTAGTATAATTTAAATAAATAGATTTTTAATAATTCTTATCACATTTGCTAGATTTCAAATTAATATAGTTTAATAATTTATGACACAGATCGTAATGTTCCAATATAACTTAAATAATTTTTATCACAGTTAGTATAATTTAAATAAATAGATTTTTAATAATTCTTATCACATTTGCTAGATTTCAAATTAATATAGCTTAATAATTTATGACACAGATCGTAATGTTCCAATATAACTTAAATAATTTTTATCACAGCTAGTATAATTTAAATAAATCGATTTTTAATAATTCTAATCATAGTTACTGGATTTCAAATTAATAGAGTTTAAGAATCTCTAACACAAACTTTAACATTCCAATATAATTTAACAAACAATAATTTACATCACAGCTTTCGACATTCGACAAGATAGATCTTCTTTGTTTCTTACAAATTAGTATCACAGAATTTAGCGTTGAAATATATCTTACAGTTTATTAATTTAGATCACCGCTATTGACATGGAACAAAATAGATTTTTTTGTAAAAATTAGTGCCACCATTAGTGCCATTTAGCCTTCGAATGTATCTTAAAATTTTATAATTTATATATTTTTTTGTTTAAAAGTAGTATCACAGGATTTAGCATTTACATATATCTTAAAATTGAATAATTTATATCACAGTTACTGACCTTCACAAAAATAGCGGTGCAGATAATTTGTAACACCGGTGTTAGCATCCGATTGGAGTAACGTTTTACTTAAGGATTATATATCACAGATGGTCATTTAATATATTGTACATTACCCCAGACTAGAAATCCATAACTTCCTTGGTCGGGTGTGGCTCTTCGATCTCCCTTTGGACATCCACACAAAATCAACTCTATTCCAACCTGTTGCTATTTTGTTTTATTTTCTTCCGACGCCAAAATTTAATTTTTCTTCAGCTGCTGTTTGTTTGACAAGTTAATAAAAGACTCAGTCACCATCGACTAAAACAGAATTTTAAGAGACTAAGAGACGTCAAACGATTGAATGCAAATGTAATAGAATAAGAGCCCGAATAATTTACAGTGGCTCATTATATAGCCAAAATTTTTAGTCTCGAAATGACTCGAATACAGTGTTTTAGATGAAATATAATTAATTTCCATCAAGTTTTCAATTGTTGGGAACTTTTTATAGTTATACAAAACCGTTTGTTATTTGATATTATTGCACAAAAATAAGTTTGTGATACAAAATATTTCCGATACATCAATAACATTTATCATTGAATTTAAAATGAATGAAATGCAAGTTCGATCGATGTTATGATGTTTAGGTATTACGAAAATACAATCTACTATATCAGTACAGTGAAGTTCAGTTCCACAACGGAAAGATTGTTTGAAGCAAAATATTACATTCATACAAAGATAAATCGAATATTTTAACAAAGCTAGTTAGTAATTCTTGGTATGTTGACGATTGAAAAAAAATACGCACAGCTGTTATGAGGTTTGAAAACTTCGTTGTTTCATTACGGTTGGTGTTTAGAAAATTCAAATTCAAGTAGTATAGTGAAAACAATCGAATGGAAACGTAGCACGCGTCAATTTTAGGGGGTTGTAAGATTAAATTTTAATGTTTACATAGATAACATTTAAGGAAAATTATTAATTAATTCAAATTAATTAATATTATATTATATTAATTAACATATAAACCTAGTGCAATTGGTTCAATTTTTTTTTCTCAAATATGTTTGTCCAGCTATTGAAAATTTAAGTAAGTTTTAGGAAAAATAAGGAAACGATGGGTTACGGGGACCCCAGAAATACGACTATTGAAGGTGAATGGATGAGAAACTATTACGAGCTGTACATGTTAATAAAAAAAATTGACAACTAATAAATCTGAGACTATACGAAAAATGTGTCTGTTAATGATGGATAAAAAAAAAACTAATACAATCTACTTTTGGTAATCACAGATGACACTAAAGAATCAGGAACGATAATACACCGTGTTCAAGCACTCTTCCAGGCTATCCATTACAGAACAAGTACTTTTTGGAAGAAAACTCCCGTCCAAAAAGAAGTTGAAAAAGGCATAGACTGGTCGCAAATACACCTTGTATATCCATATTAGTATGGTGAGGCACTTCAATGTTCTACAAATCAGTACTCAAATCGACCGGTATTACATAGCCCAGTCTTAGCAGAACCAAAGTATCTATGATTATACAAAAAAACACATTTTGGGGGGGGTAACGATAAAAACGGTATTCTACTCTATTGTAAGCGATGGATAAATACAACAATCCAGACCCAATTTCGGGCAGATCTGGGGGTTCCCGAGACTCTAGAGTCACAAAAAAAAATTATTCAATCTGCTACAGGATCGAAAAGTAAAATATCATTGAACCGACTCCTTTAATGAAATACCCGACACAATTCCGTTTTTACGTTATGCAGGCTCGAAACCCACACCTGAACTAACAAGAGTCTCATGCTTTTCCGACTGAGCTAGCCGGGCTACACATTATACGCATCCGACTTGGTGGTTCTGAAGGTTGTTCACATAGTTTCAAAGTAACTAATTGAACCACATTCAATACGTGCAATCTCGGAATTTTCGCTTGCAAATAGTCAAAACAAAAAAAAATTTGAAACAAGAACTGAACACCAAAGTTGATACACACTCGCTGAACTGTTAATTCAAAACGAAACCACCTTCATACCTTATGGTCGTCAATAATCTTGACCTCCAATGGCTGTGAAACACAAGCGAAATTTATTATCATACTGACAAACCAAGAAAAAATTATTACCGAGGTTAGGCGCGAATGTCCTTGGAATGATAAACACCTCTACGTTTGGAAACCAGGTCTTCTAGTTCGTAGGCAGCGCCACCTACCAACCTTATTACTCTGGTCTCAACAAACTTCTGTGCAAGTTTAGCCGATAATTTCTTACCGGCGTCACTCAAAATAAAGTTCCTTCGGAACACCGTATCACCTGGTTTAAACAAAGTTACTCGAGCTCGTAAATTATATCTTTCAGCACTCTTGACAAATGCTTCGGCAGTTAAATCCAGAATTCGAGTCCGAATCTTATTGAGGTAGTCAGGACGCAGAATCGTTTCACCTGGGTCATGTAGACTATTCAGTCGTCTCAGCAATTCATATGACGAACCATGAGTCACCATAGGTATTCCAAACATTGCGAAATATGGGGAACATTTAAGTGTTTGGTGCAGGGAACAACGTAGTGCACAAGCGATCTCGCTTAAGTGCAGATCCCATTTAGAATGCTCCTCCTTTAAATAGGCTCGAATACCAGATAAAACACTTCTATTTACCCGTTCAGAAGCGTTAGCTTGAGGTGAATATAACGCTAGTAATGTATGTTTCACTCCGTGCTTCGCCAAGAAATCTTCAAATAGTTTAGACTTAAACTGAGTCCCATTATCGGACACAATAACTTCGGGAACACCAAATACGTGAAAGACATTGGTAGCCAATAGATGACAAATTGGTTCAGCAGTTAGTTTCCGTAAAGGAAATAAAAATGGATATTTAGTAACATGATCTAATACTACAAGAATAGCGATATTCCCGGCCTTTGAACGAGGATAAGGGCCAAGAATATCGATATATAATCGCTGACCAATTCGTTCTGTTTTCATCTGAGACACCATGGGAGCACGAAGTGGAACATTAGTCGCTTTGATTTCTTTGCAGGTCTTACAATTTCCTATGTATGATTTAACCTGGGTATGCATACGAGGCCAATAGTAAAATTTACGAATATTATACAGGGTTTTTGCTAGACCTCCATGAGATGAGGTAGGAGGATTGTGGGCCCTTGCAATACGCAATACACTCGTCAGTGTATTCCTCAGGTAACCACAATTTCCAAACCTCACCCTCTGAAGGAATATCAAGATCTAGACAAGCCAACCGTTTATAAACCCGACCAGAAATTACTTTCAGATCAGGCAATGTACCGTCTGCTTCGGTAACCAGATTTACCAACTCCAAATATCGAGAAGTGTTGAAGGGGAATTAAGATCTAATTCAGGCACTGGACATAATTCAGAAATGACGTCAACAGAGTCACGTCTTGATAGAGTGTCTGGAACTATGTTTAAATTTCCTTTTCGGTACTCAATATCAAAGACATAACCCTGCAATTTCAAGCTCCAACGAGCCAATCGACCAGAAAGGTCTTTTTGTTGCATTAACCATTTTAATGAAGCATGGTCAGTTATGATCTTAAAGGCCTGACCCTCGACATACGCTCTAAATTTCTTTACTCCCAGTACGGCGGCTAGACACTCTTTCTCACTAGTGGAGTAATTGCGCTGCGCAGAATTTAGTTTTTTGGACATGTACGCTATGGGGTGTTCCATACCGTCCATGTCACACTGAAGTAGTACACAACCTATACCGTCGTTGCTAGCGTCGCACTGGAGAGTAAAGGGTTTAGTATAGTCGGGGTTTATGAGGACGGGTGCTGATATGAGAGCATTTTTGAGATTTATAAATGCTATTTCCATACGAATTTATTAGAATTTTTCTTCAACAAATCTGATATTGGAGAGGACATAGCAGAGAAATCAGATATAAAACGGCGATAATAACCCGCCATACCCAGGAATCGTCGAATCTGTTTGGACGTACGCGGTGTAGGAATGTCGGAAATGGCCTGAGTTTTATCAGGATCAATTTTTAGCTTACCACCTCCCACGACATATCCCAAATATTTTACGTCCGGCAAGAGAAACTTACTTTTTTCCACGTTTATCGTGAAGTTCGCACGTCTAAGACACTGGGAGATATCTTCTAACAGTTTCAGATGGGCCTCAAAGGTATCTGTAACTATTAAAAGATCATCCAAGTATACGAAGACGCACGACTTGAGATGTGGAGGAATTACTTGGTCCATTAATTTAGTCATCGTTTGCGGCGCATTGCACAGTCCGAAAGGCATTCTCACGAACTGATACAATGGCCGCCCAGGGACCGTAAAAGCAGTTTTCTCTCGGGAGTGTTTTTCTAGAGGTATCTGCCAAAAAGCGTCTTTCAGGTCCAAACTGGAAATAAAATTACTCTGTGGCAGACGACTCAAGATTCCATCTATCTGTGGAAGGGGGTACGCATCCTTTTTAGTAACTGTATTGACTTTTCTACTATCCAAACAAAGACGATTCTTCCCAGGTTTGCGAATTAAAACCACAGGACTTGACCATGGACTGTTAGAAACCTCTATAATACCCAGAGATAACATCCTATCCAGTTCTTCTCCCATCAGTTTCTCAATGGCGGGCGAAATCGGGTAGTGACGTTGTTTGATGGGAGCGGCCGTCCCCACATCAATCACATGTTCTATCAAATGTGTTCGACCCAGACCCATTTTTGAAAATGAAGGTAGAAGTTGGATAGTGGTTTGTAAGCGTTCCTGTTTGTCCATAGACAATTCTGAAATTACTGACTCCGTAGTCGAAAATGTGGGTAATTCAAATATCGGGTTAAACAAACCAAAAGCGTTAAAGAAATCTATACCTAGGTATAGATCTTGAGTTAAAGACGGGATAACGAAGACGTCCAGAGTTCTGACTTGGTTCATAAATGAAATCTTTGTTTTTACAAATCCCAAAATCTTCTGTCTTTGGCCATCGGCAGTACGAACTACTGCAGATGAGTAAGTCAAAAGGTCTGGAGTTTGCACGATCTCTTTAGCAAAATCACCACCAATTACAGTCAAAGACGCTCCACTATCCAACAGTCCAGTATGTTGTTTACCCAATATTGACACTGTGGCATAAGATCTCACATCGTTGGCCAATTTCACAATAGAGGAAATGGTTTTGGTTTTAAACATACGTCGTTGTTGCCAATAAATGCGAGAACGGAGTGCAGAACGTGTTGTAGGTTTCAAGTAGGATAATGAATCGACAAATATGTTTGAGCGTATTTTCAAGTATTCTTTCAATCTTTGTTGGAATGTTTTGAGTTGAGTACATAATGGTGGTGGTTCCGCATGAGCGAGTGTACGTTTCCATAAGTTCACATTAGTATCATGAGTGGGTACCATGGTACCAGAAGCAGTGTTCAACGGGTGTTCTACAAAAGTGGATGTTGAAGCTTGGTTCAACGGTGTATCATGTACTAGTAGGTTATTGGGATTGGTAGATGAAATATCCGAAGGATCAGGAGACAAATTAAATTTGGTCTTAGATGAATCTAAGACAGGTCCTGGGAGCGAGAAAAGGTGTTGGGATTCTGGCCCCCCCTTCGGTTTCCCCGACAATTTTCACAGTTCGGACATAATACATCTGTGGCGAACATCTAAATTAAAACTTTAAAAATTTTAATTTAGTATGCGATGTTTTTTCTTGATTTCAATTTAAAAAAAAAAACAAAATATTTTTCAGTTCTAATTTTTCCGTTTTGTAAAAAAGAGCTTTTGGATTTTACTTCCATCTTAGAAGTTCCTATTATATTATCCATATAATTAAGAAATTGCTAAATATAATTTAATATATCTAAATTGTTTAATTTTTAATTTGATTTAAACAAAAGTTCAATATAATTTAATTTGTCTTAATAAGTTTATTTACTAATTAAACTTAGTTGTGATTTGTGAAAATAAACAAATAATTTATGGTATTATAATTTATCTTCAACAATTTTTACTGTTGCGAATTTGAATATAAATATTTAAAAAAAAAGCTTTGGATTATTGAAATTATTGATGTTTTGGAATTGATGTAATTGATGATATTCAGTTTGTTTTATGGAAGTGAGATTATAATACAAACTGAGAATAATTAATTATTAAACACACTATCAAATTAAATCGAAAAATATACTATATGGATTTATAAGCGAGAATGACTAGCTTTGGGAATGCTGTAAATTTACTCAAATTAAATAGGACAGATAGCGAGAAATACTAGCTATAATTGAAAGTGAATTTCGTGAATCGGACAAACTGGATACAAATAAAGAAAATATTTAAATATAAATCTTGATTTATATAGCGAGAATAATCTTTATACAAGTTATAAATTGGTGACCATCCGACAAGGAACTAGCTACAACGGATTCAAGGCATCATTCAAGTAACATTTAAATAAATAATTTTACTTTTAAAAATATTAAATAATATTAGTAATAATTTCCTTTTTTTCCTTAATTTAATTTTGATAAATTTAAAGGCATAAATATTTTATTTCATATTTTAAAAATTTTGTTTAAATATTTTATTTTTATTTCACAAATTTTGTAAATAATTAGGAATTTTTAATTTGTTTGAGGGTGTTGTTGGTCGCACCATTCTAATAAACTATCGCGACACATCACGCCACAACACTTCTTTTTATCTAGTGTTAGTAGCTTTTAGGTCGAGGAAAATTGATTGCAAGTTCCTTTAACATCGGCCATGGATAATTCTGACGACACTGTTGCACCACGAAAATATTCCTTTACGGAAGAAGAGCTCCTAGCTCTAGTTAATGAACGTGCTAGAGCCTTCATGGCCGAAGCTAATGAAGCTCAAGGAACATCTGCAGCCTATGTTCAAAGTCCTCAAAATATTATCCCATCTTGTTCTTCGGAACCAAAAAATCAAGAGGCAATTCAAATTAGCCCAATTTCTATTAAAGTTCCTCCTTTCTGGAAAGACCAACCAGACACCTGGTTTACAATTTTGGAAGAGCGATTCCGAATCTCAAAAATTAAAACGCAAGATGCCAAATACGGTCATGTTCTAGGCATCATTACACCAGATATTTCTTCCATAATCTGGGACGTCCTTACTGCACCTAAGGGAGCAAATCCGTATGACCAGGTGAAATCCGTCCTTCTTCAGCGTCTCACCTCTAGCACTACAGATCGTATTAGAAATGTGCTTAGAGGAATGGATCTCGGCGATCGTAAGCCCTCACAACTTCTCAGGGAAATGTCCCGTGAGGCACAAAACGCTTTTTCTGAGGATGTACTCAAACTGCTCTGGGAAGAAAAACTTCCTGCCTCAGTGCGCACAGCACTAGCTGTGGTTAACCTTGATCTAACTACGACAGCCGAACTGGCTGATCGCGTCTACGCTGCTCAGATAGGAAATTCTATAATGGCAGTTACCTCTCCTGCAAACAATTATGCTAATGAAATAGCTTCTTTGACTGCGAGGTTCAATGAACTCCAGTCCTCTGTTCTCAACGCAATATCAACGAGTAATTTTAACAAAAGTAGAAGTAGGTCCAAGGACCGAAACTACAGTCGAGATCACACGCCAAGTCGATTCCGCTATCGCCCAAGATCTAGATCTAGGGTACAAATCTTTGATGGTGAATGTTACTATCACCACAAATTCCAGCAAAACGCAAAACGCTGTGACCCGAAGTGCAAGCACTTTAAACCAAGCAGTCAAAATTCTTCTTTTCAGTCAAAATTTGCAAAAAACTAAATGGCTCGTCACAAGTGGCGGCATGTGATAACAGCCAAACTCAGCTCCGTCTTCTTGTTTATGACCGAATTTCGCGAAAATCCTTTTTAGTCGATACTGGGGCCGAAGTGTCTGTTCTTCCAGCTACTGTTGAAGAAAAACTTTCTAAATTATCTGATTTCCCTCTCTATGCAGCGAACAACACTAAAGTCAGAACTTATGGTACACGATCCCACGAATTAAATATTGGTCTCAGACGATCGTTCTGTCAGACCTTTATTATCGCGGACGTTACCATGCCTATTCTTGGAGCTGACTTTTTAAATAAGTATGGTCTTTTAGTGGATATCAAAAACCGACAACTTGTCGATCCACTTACCAACTTGTTCGCTATCGCTGAAATCTTCACTTCTCCAGTCCCCACTTTAACAACAATCGACAATTCTGTTGATCCTGCTGTCATCAATATTCTAAGGAATTTTAAAAATTTAACTTTTGCAAGTGATCTTGCTTTACCGGTCAAACATAACGTTACACACGTTATCGAAACTCGCGGTCCTCCCATTTCTTCAAAGTACCGTAGACTAGCTCCGGACAAATTGGCGATAGCCAAGACCGAATTTGACACCATGCTGGCTCAAGGTATTTGTCGACCTTCTAACAGCCCATGGTCATCCCCTCTCCACCTCGCCAAAAAGAAGAACGGCGAGTGGAGACCTTGCGGTGATTACCGTGCTCTAAATAATGTGACAACTCCTGATAAATATCCTATCCCTCATATTCAGGATTTTACTCAACAATTATATGAATGCAAAATTTTCTCAACTATTGATCTCGTTCGTGCTTATCATCAAATTCCTATTGATGAACAAGACATTGCTAAAACAGCAATATCCACACCGTTCGGACTCTTCGAATTCGTTCGAATGACATTCGGATTGCGAAACTCTGCGCAATCATTTCAATGGTTCATGCATTCATTACTTCGAGACCTTGACTTTTGTTTCATCTATATTGATGACCTCCTTATTGCTTCTAAGACTTTTGAGGAACACCTCACACATCTTCGAACTATTTTCGAGCGTCTTTCAAACGCAGGTCTCATCATCAACGTTGAAAAATGCAACTTCGCAAAAAACAACGTTGACTTTTTAGGACATCACATTGACTCGACTGGAATTAAGCCGACTTTAGAACGTGTCGATGCGATCAACAATTTCGATCGTCCAGAAACCGTTAGGCAACTCCGTCGTTTTCTAGGTATGATTAATTTCTACCGTCACTTCATACCTCACGCTGGTGGCAATCAAGCCATCCTTAATAATTTTCTTAAAGGTTCTAAAAAGAATGACAAACGAGTCATTCAATGGTCCGAAGACGCCATTCAAGCCTTCGACCTGTGCAAGCGGCAACTTGCTGAGGCAACTACTCTTGCCCATCCCTCGCACACTGCCCAACTTGCGGTAATGGTCGATGCTTCTGATAAGGCACTTGGCGCTGTAGTTCAACAAAAAATTAACAACTGTTGGACTCCTCTCAGTTTCTTCTCTGTGCGACTTAATGTGTCACAACAGAAATATAGTGCTTTTGATCGTGAACTTCTAGCAGCTTACTCTGCTATCAAACACTTTAGATATCTCCTTGAAAGTAGAACCTTCACACTTTACACCGATCATAAGCCTCTTGTTTATGCTTTGTCGCAGAACCCTGCCAAAGCAAGTCCTCGTCAGTTCAGGCATTTAGATTTTATCAGTCAATTCACGACTGATATTCAACACATCTCTGGGATTGAAAACGTAGTTGCAGATACACTTTCTCGTATCGATCAACTATCAATACCAGAATGTATTAATTATAACGAAATTGCTGATGCTCAGTTCGATGACTGCGAACTAAAGGAATTAGTGGACACTAGTCCCACACTTCAATTCCGATCTTTTCCGCTAACTTTTGGACAATCTTCGTCTAAAACAATTTTATGCGATACTTCTTCTGGTAACGCTCGCCCATTTCTACCAAAGCAATTTCGTCAGCCTGTTTTCAATAGCCTACATAATTTATCCCATCCAGGGGTTAACAGTTCCGTCAAACTCCTTACGGATAAGGTCATTTGGCCATCCATTAAAAAGGACGTTAAACAAATGGCACAGAACTGCCTGGCTTGCCAAAAGGCAAAAGTTTCTAGGCACACACAATCTCCTTTGGGTAGCTATGCCCCAACTTCACAACGATTTTCCGAGATACATATGGACATAATTGGTCCACTTCCTACTTCTGAGGACAAACGATATTGTGTCACAATTATTGACCGCTATTCTCGCTGGCCTGAGGCCATCCCCATCTCGGATATCACTGCTGAAACGGTAGCCTCAGCACTCTATTCTAATTGAATCGCTCGTTTCGGAGTACCTTCAGTAATCGTAACTGATCAGGGCTCCCAATTTGAATCCAATCTCTTTTGTGAGTTGTCTAAACTCATAGGTTTCGAACGCAAACGTGTAGTGTCTAAGTGCTACCTCTCCGGTTCAATTCATTTTAATAAATTAATTGGACAACCCTAACAAATTAAATGAAATGTATAACAGTTTAATGTATATAATAATTTGATATTCCAATAAACATTAATCAGTAATAAATTAAACTTGTTCGAGTGCACATTAAAATTAATATTAAAATTATAAATAATCAAAATAAAATAATTGTAAAAACTAGTGAATAAACTTGCGAATATTTATTGTGTTGTTTTAATATATATTATAAAAGGCTAAAACAATACAAACGCACTACTAGTTACAATCCTAAATGTAACGGTCTCATAGAACGTTGGCATCGGACACTCAAATCTGCTATCATGGCTTACGACAGGACAGACTGGACAAGGATATTACCTTCAATCCTACTTGGTTTACAAACCACTTTTCGTGAAGATTTCCAATCTTCATCTGCGGAACTTGTTTATGGTACGCGAATTCGTCTTCCTGGAGAATTTTTCAGCAATAATACCAAGTTAATTCCTCAATCTGATTTCGTTTCACAATTGAAACAACACTTCAATCACCTTCGTCCCATTAATGCATCAAGGCATTCTTCTGACAAAGTTTTCGTTTTCAAAGCCCTTGATTCTTGCTCACATGTCTTCTTACGCACTGACTTAGTACGTAAGTCGCTTCAGCCTCCATACGAAGGTCCATACCTAGTCATTAGTCGCGATGAAAAGAACTTCGTTATTGATCGCAAAGGTCAACTCATGCGAGTCTCAATCGACAGATTAAAACCTTGTTTTAGGTCAGAATCTGAAGATATCTCGACTCAACCTCCATTGTCTTCTAGCAAAAATCTTAATCGCGCAGACGAAATACCGTCTTCAAAAGACAACGTCCAATCTTCTTCTTCGGACACCTTCAAGTCTTTACCTTCCACTTCAACAGAACTTGGAAAGCACAACGCAAACGCAACTAGAACGGCTAAAAAGGTACAATTTAATCTATCACCGCAAACGTTCACCTTCAACCCTTCCGCTGCAACAACCCGAGCAGGTCGAACTACCAGAACTCCTGCTCGCTTTCTTAATGTTACGGCATATTAAATCCCCTTTCTTTTTATTTTTCATATCGTCGCCATCGCATTTCATCGCATTTCATCTTTCACATTGGATTTCAATTTAAAAAAAAAAACAAAATATTTTTCAGTTCTAATTTTTCCGTTTTGTAAAAAAGAGCTTTTGGATTTTACTTCCATCTTAGAAGTTCCTATTATATTATCCATATAATTAAGAAATTGCTAAATATAATTTAATATATCTAAATTGTTTAATTTTTAATTTGATTTAAACAAAAGTTCAATATAATTTAATTTGTCTTAATAAGTTTATTTACTAATTAAACTTAGTTGTGATTTGTGAAAATAAACAAATAATTTATGGTATTATAATTTATCTTCAACAATTTTTACTGTTGCGAATTTGAATATAAATATTTTAAAAAAAAGCTTTGGATTATTGAAATTATTGATGTTTTGGAATTGATGTAATTGATGATATTCAGCTTGTTTTATGGAAGTGAGATTATAATACAAACTGAGAATAATTATTAAACACACTATCAAATTAAATCGAAAAATATACTATATGGATTTATAAGCGAGAATGACTAGCTTTGGGAATGCTGTAAATTTACTCAAATTAAATAGGACAGATAGCGAGAAATACTAGCTATAATTGGAAGTGAATTTCGTGAATCGGACAAACTGGATACAAATAAAGAAAATATTTAAATATAAATCTTGATTTATATAGCGAGAATAATCTTTATACAAGCTATACATCGTCCTTTCCACATCCCCAACAAAACAATCGCTGTGATTCACGACAATCGTGCCACCGATGACCTGGTCGTTTACAATTCCAACAAATCGTTGAACTGGTTATTCGTTTCATATTAGGGGCAGGCTGTATTGCCGCGAGTTCGTTGGATGCAATTGGTAGCGATTCAGTTGGCATTTCGCTAATTTGAATTTGTGAGAATTCACTAACCAAGTCTACTTCGGACACCGGTCTAGATGGTCTACTGTTATAATCTCGCGGTCTGGTTATTGATTCGGCCCATAATTTTTCACGATCACGGCAGAGCTGGCGCAGATGTTCCAGTCCATAAATGGTGACATATAGCAGCTCCCTTCTAATTTCCAATCGTAAGTTGTTGCGTATCAAGGATAACAACTCCACATCCGGCATCGGTACTCGTAGTTTATCTGCCAGTCGATAAATTGATTGTAAGAATTCGTCAAACAATTCAGTGGGCCGTTGTTTCCTGGCCCTCATCCGCTCCTTTACCTCTTGGTCCGTCTGCCTGTCCTGAAATTCTATTCGCAGAGCATGACACAAGTCAGTCCAAATAAGCTGTCGGTTCTGGCGAAAATATCTCCAGAACCAATCAGTAGCTCGATCGGTGAATAACAGATGCAGACAGCGGGTGACAATAGTAAAATCGCTATTTAAACACATCTCTGTTAGCCGCTCTATTCTGGAGATGAACGCTTCAACATCTAGACCATCGGGTCTACCTGAGAACGTTACGTTCCAATTCCTAATTGTTGTAGAGTGCTGTTCGAGATGTGTTCGTATTCTGGCTGGAACAAGAGCAGGATGAGGCTCAGCAAACACTGGTGGTACTGGTACATTATTTCGCACAAACGCATTTGCTAGCGTATGATTTCTGGAATGAATCGTTTGATGACGCGGGGTGGTGGGCGATACTGCAGTGGGTGCTGGAGGAAACCAAGCTTCAGGTGCCGGAGCACGTGATTGCATCATTGAGTGATTAATCCTCGAAATTTCCTGATCGATATGAGCATTTACAGCTTCCTGAAAACCATGATCTTCCGCGGCCGCGGCACCATGTATGGGAGATCGTTGAGCTATATTCACTCGCGCTTCATCGGCGAGTCTAGATCGTGGGAGTTGGACTGCCATGGGAGTAGACGAGTGTTGATTTCCAGTACTAGGACGACGTTGCCAACCTGCGGTAATAGAGCGAGTCACAGGTCTCGGTGGAGGTGGTACCACTGTATCATTAGTTTTATCCATCCCTCGGGGTAACCTCTATAAGTCGGCACGTTCGCACGCGGCTCGACAAATCGGGCAGGTATTTTGCTGCAACAACCAATCATTGAGGCAGATATCATGGAAGAGGTGGTTACACCGAGTGAGGAGTTTTACGTCGGCCGGCACTATTTCTTGTTGACAGACTGCACAAGAGCTGGACCTGTCCAGAACGTCAATCTTATCAGCAGCCGACATTATGAAAACTCAAACCGCCGCATAGGACTAGACCAATAAAGGCAAGTATATGGAGAGTGATGAGAAAATTGTTACACTATCAATGCGAACGTTGAAGCCAAATAAACAATTTAATTATTAACAAAAAAAATTATTTTATTACAATATTTTATTACTTCAAATATATTAGAGCAGAATTCAAAGAGTTGTATGGAAATTCAGTTATTCAAACCTCAAACAGCTGCGCGATATCTGACCAATTCGGCAGATGTATGGATTAAGAAACTTGTAAAACGGGCTATCGCCGAGCGTGAATCAAGAATAAAAATATCTATTACTACTTAAGTTGTGGACGTGTGAACAATCAGTGGTAAAAACTTGTACTTTGAGATTAAATAGGTATACTACAACTATGGCAGAAAATGGCAAATAAAAAAAACTTTTCAGACCCAATTTCGGGCAGGTCTGACGGTTCCCGATACTCAAAACTGAGTGAAAAAAAAACAAACAAAAAAAAATAGAATGCTTCGTCTGACCTTTGCACTTACGACAGAGCGAACAAACAATGGACCTTGGAGATTAAATCGGTATTCTAAGGCTATGGAGACACAAGGTGGATTGACAAATACAAATTCCGGACTCAATTGGGGCGGGGAAAATCCGGCGATCCCTGGACAGACGATGTCAAGCTAAAGAAAGTTTACTGGTTTTAACGGACAGCAGTTTAATCTGGTGATCAAACAAACGCGAAAGTGAAGTGCGAGAAAAAAGCAAGTAAGCTATACTATTATTGACGATGTAAATGGGGAACAAAATTTATGAATCAAAATGCGGGAAAATTAATATACTACACTATTGTAGGCGGTGGATTAAACAAAAATTTCCGAATCGATTTCGGGCGACTCTGGAGTTCCCAGAACTCGAAAATCAAAAAAAAAGTGCGGCAAGCCTACCGCTTAGACAAGGAGAATTTTACACAAAAGTTAATTCTAGCAAAAAAATTGAGTATAAAAAATTTAAATTGCTGTATATATACTTAAACTATCATGCAGAAAAAAACTTAATCCTATAAATAATTTAAAATACTTAGAGCTAATTATGGTGCTCGGATCTCCTGATGATTTATTTTGTTTCTTTCTATATTGATGGTTTGAATAATTGATGCTTCTTGAAGCTAATATAGTTTCAGTTGTTCTGGATATAAATTATTTATTTTCTTCTTTCTGGTTCATAAATATGTAATTTTCCTCATATATTTGATTTTACTAGACCTAAAATTTAGGGAAGAAAAACCCAGCATTAGTATCTGGTAATACCAGCAGTTTTATTTATTACTTATTTATTAATTTATTTACTTAATTTATTTATTTATAAATCTGTTTATTTGTTTCATATATTTATTCTTTATTCTTTTATTTATTTATTGTTGGTGGACGGAGGACGGACGGACCAGACCACACCATGGGGTATCTATCACACTGGGTTGGAAGTGGTAATCGCCGTTCTCTCTCGAAATGTGGTTTGTTTGTTTACATTTTGGGACCAAAAACAAAATTGTAAACAAGTTACGTTAAAGGATGGGATCGAGTAAGGAAAAGGAACAAGAAGGGATGTCTAAGGATGGGAAAAAGGTAAAGTGGGAAAGGAATGAGGTGGGGTGTGTGTTAATGGGGTCTCACCCAGCTGACAAGTGCTACCGGGATGGCCAGAAGATAAATCCTCGGGACCACCATTCGATCAATAACACTCCCCAGCTGCGATCCACACCACCAACACACACGGGCGAGATGCTATGACCCAACCTGATCCAGTCAACCACGGCATGTCAGCTGAGCAGACATTTTCCTTCAGTAGCTGATCGGGCTACTTTGGAAAATGCCTCTCAGTATCATCCATGGGGAACTGAACAAATCAGGCCATAGGAAGCCAATATTGTCGGGAGGGGATTCTAACATTAGACAATATCAGCTCGGACTGGACTCTGAGGACACCACGAACCCGAAGCCTGACCAGGTGACCAGACTCGGACGAGAATTGGCGTATACACCAATACGCGTCAGTCTAGGTCTGGCACCTAGATCACCTTCGGCCCTCGTGACATCTCCAGAAACCCAGCCCGTAACTAGGGTCCGTGGGGTTGTAATGCCCATTGGGAATACTTCCTAAGAAATATTCCCACCCTTGCGTTATCAAAAAAAAAACAAAAGGAGAATCATTGCTGGAGGCGTAGGGACGCAAAACCCCATCGAAGACAAGTCTGAGGAATCTCAGACCTCCTTCGCTCCTGCGCGTTTGAAGCATGGAGTTGCTTCCCGTCGCCAGAGCCTCTAACTATTATATTGTGGAAATGAAAATTAAATTTAAGCAGAAAAATTTAAAAAAAAAAATTTTCCAAAGTTTTTGTAATGTGAAGGGACTCCTCCAGAGTCCTACATTGCTGTAGAAACCCTTAGAGGAGCCCCACGTTGGGCGCCAATTTGTAATGAAGCGCTTTCTCAGTGGCGAACCAATGAGAATGGCATTGCAGGAAGCGTACCTAGCGAGATTTATTTTCTTGCCCCAAGCTAGCTTCAGCCCATGGGAACGATTAAGAAACCCTGCTACTTCAGCACAAATACAGAAATGTACGCTATTTACGAAACTTTGCAGAAATGGAAAGAAATACAAGTGGAAAAATGGAGACTCTGGCGACCCCTTTGCGAAAGAACCACGATCAGCACGTCCAACCCCACAATCACTCGCAAGTTCTCACCCTCGCTCGCTTCATACACTCTCACACACTCCCACACATGCACATCATCACCCACACCTACATTCACACCCACATTCAAACACACTTGAAGCCAACTACTAGTCATAATTTTGCTAATCTTAGTTAATATAATTAATAGGTTTTAATTTACAATGCATTTTTTTATTGCCAGAATTAAAGTTACAGTTACAAAAATTGTAAATACATAGATACGTTGTTATTTGTTCCAACAGAGATTAAATATAAACCGGATAAAAAAAAACAACGTATTTGTATTGGTAATAAATCATTACTTAATAATTTTTTTAATACGGCACAAGTTGGAGAACTACTGAAAAAAAACTGGTTGAATATTACATGCTTAGTTAGCTGGTCTAAACAGATGTACAAAGTCACTGAAAATCAAAAAAAAATATAATAAAAGTTGGTCACTTTTATCTTGAAGAAAATGAAATTTTTGTTTTCCCTTTTTTTTTTATTTATAATCTTGCAATTAATAATACGGTTAATATTCCAATCAAGTCCATGGAGTAGCTATCGGAGAGACTACCTGCAGTATTTGACCCAATATGATCAGCAATATATTTGGCTACGAGTTCTCGCTTCGGTAATCAATCAACAATTTAAAATACAATTCGATGAAGAATCAAATCGAGGCCAAGATAAATACTGCTGTATGATCTTAGAGGCATCGGTTGTATTTGGTTAGTATGAGTAAAGTTGTCCATATTTTTCGACGATCCGGTAATACCGATGAGTTACCTAACCTATACAAATAACCAGATCGTAAAAATTCAGTGTTCTGAGATTCGATCTCCTGGGCCTGATAATTACGTACCCGATCAATTCTAGTTGTGAAGTGGTTCATATTTTCTTCATATTTGGTATAAAAATTGTAAACGATTGCGGTGGAGGATGTAATCCGAAACGACATATATAATTGTCGGTACTCGAACGATTACGTCGTAATAAAAAAAGAAACTCGAAAAAAAACTTGCAATAATAACTCCATGGTTCCCTCTGTCATTGCTATATGTTGATCAGGTCGAGTACTTGGTAGAACTGGCACGAATAAAGCCAAAACAAAACACACTCCACCAAGAACACCAACTTCGATGAATGTAGCCCATGGTTGACATGAAAACCAACAGTCGGGTATGATGGACGATTAACATTTATTTTATGTTTGAAACTTCAGTTCTTTTTATTTGATCATATTCCATATAGTTAAAATAAAATATAAGATATAAATGTGTTCACCCAAACCTGCATCTCATGACCCCATCCCTCATACTCACTCTCACATACACGCACATCCATACTCATTCATACAAATAATTAAAAATAAAAATAAGTGACACTCACCACATGGCTAGATCCAGATCACGTCCCTCCTTCCTTCTCGGTTCCACTTTAGCCTGTCATGCTCCTTACCGCAAACACCATCCGAAGTTTACAGCTTTGCTCCCCCTCGTATATGGTATTATTATTATAATCACCCCTCGGGTGAACACGATGCTGGGTAAGGTCAGTAACTACGGTACTTATGTGTATAGTTTTCTGGATCTATCTCAGTAAAAACCACGCCGGATATGTGAGAAACGGTTTACCAAATGACACACACAAGTTTGTCTTATATCCTGTTTCTTGTTTAATCCGTTTCAAATTGTAGGAGATTAAAAGGAACAGTTATTCCAAGATAATTTCCATAAAACAATTTAAGAAGATAATTGTTTGCCAATAAAATTCACCAATATCCAACAACTGATATCCATTGATGATCCAAATTTTCCTCTCGGTTATGCCTTCTCTATCATCAGTGAAGAACATACAAAAAATGTTGCTACTTGTATAACCCGGATTTGTAATATTCCAAAAAAAAAATTAATTACGGTTCCATAATTTTATAACACAGTTAGTAGCCTTCAAAAAAAATCGTGTTGTATAATTCGTGACACAGATTCTGGCCTGACAATATAACGTAAATAATTTATAACACAGTTCTTAACATGCAAATAAATAGATTTTTAATAATTTTTGTCACTAATAATTCTTGTCATATAAATGGAAATTCACAGTTTATAACACAGATCGTAACATTCCAACATAACTTAAATAATTTATATCACAGCTACCGTCTTCCCCCGAAAAAAACGCCTAGGCGTTGTAAACAAATAGAACGCCTACCCTGCGTTTTATTCAAATATAACGCCTAGGCGTTATGTATTGAATTATGAATACAAATTAATTTTTTTAAGGCATTCACTACATGTATGATAAATAATATCATACGTATTTTGATTTTTATATGAAAGCAATTAAATTTTGGCAGAGAAAAACTCGAAATCTCTTTTTGACTATTTCAAAAACTTCAAAATCAGTTTCGAACCGTTCGGTACGTGGCTAAAAAGTATTATAAGCGATATCATCCTAGAAATTGAAGCCAATCTAAATGATCTTATCGACGAGAACGACAAGGCCAAGCTCCATAAAGGGTATTCGACATCAGGTGGTATGGAGATTGTTGCTTCTTGCAAACTAAAAGATGTCAACATTACTGTTGTGGAAGTGGACAACAATTGTATAATGATCGATTAATGTTTATGAGTCATTCTTTTACAAACCGGACACCTTTCTGACCGACACATTTTTGATTTGGCTGAAATTTTTCGTAGGGGCTTTATATCGAAAAACTTTTCTATTAAAACGTATATTTAATTAATGGAGAAATGAGTTTTACTTTTAGAAATAAATTAATTTTTACAGCGCTGGACGACAAAAATTTATGAAAATGTTTGTCGTTCCGCGCTCAATAAATTAATTTACTTCTAACAGTAATAGTAGATTCTTGTATAAGCTTAGAATGAAAGCAATTCTTCACGAGGATGAAGTTTCCCGGAACGAGCGTAGCGAGTGGAGGGAATCATCCGAGTGAAAAATTGCCTTCATCCTAAGCGAATACAAGATGCTATTTTATCCACGACTTCAAAATATTTCAAATAATTTCCAGTTTTCCTGTAAAAGTTTATATCGCCATTTTGAAATTAATTCATCAAAGATAACAAGAAAAACAAAACAAATTTGTTGTTTATTTTAGATTTTATATATGTATTGTTCTTGTTTGAACTTGTTTATATTACTATACCAACAAATCAAGTTTTTAATTGGTTAGGAGAATATTTAATAAATAAAGTGGAATGAAATAAATAAAGAGGAATTTAATATATAAAGTGGAATGAATACAATTACAATGAAAGATACACGCATGGAAAGTATATATTCTTTAGTAGTCGTGGATAAAAATCGTTTCTCTATTAATAAAAATAAGCTTTTTATAGAAAATTGAACCTTGCATACGATGGTTATACTAAACTCTTTATTTTTGTTGAACACTGACTAAAAATCGATTTTAACATATTATTTGATAATAAAAATAATTTTTTAATAATTTTTAATGACTTTATTTTTTTCAAATAGCATCTTTTAACTTAAAAATAAAACAATCTAGAAGTTTCTATCTTTAATAAAACCGAAGCTACGAATTTTTGAAAATAAGTCTTCAAGTCAAAAAGCACGAAGTTCTTAAAATTTAGAACCGTTCTATTTTCCAAAAACATTAGACCAATTGGCTACAATCAACTCCTTCAGCAATTTAATCGATTGGAAGTGGCTAATAACAACGGCACAAACTCTTTATTAAAATTGAATAAATTTTTCGGTTTAAAATTGGATACAGAATAAAATGGCAATGTACAACACATAGAAAATCATTTAACCATATACATATTACCTGAACTACTAACTTATGTTTTATTTACAACAAAAGTTTTAATTAAATTTAAATTTTTTAAAAAATCGCTTACTTCGAAAAGTGGCGTACTATTCGAGATAGCGTTCTATTTGAAACAGCGTTCTATTCGAATAATTTTATCACTTTTTAAAAAAGTCGAAAAATTGCTCACCCTCGAACACAACGCCTAGGCGTTGTTTTCGGGGGAAGACGGTAGTACCATTTAAATAAATAGATTTTTAATAATTCTTATCACATTTGCTAGATTTCAAATTAATATAGTTTAATAATTTATGACACAGATCGTAATGTTCCAATATAACTTAAATAATTTTTATCACAGCTAGTATAATTTAAATAAATCGATTTTTAATAATTCTAATCATAGTTACTGGATTTCAAATTAATAGAGTTTAAGAATCACATCTAACACAAACTTTAACATTCCAATATAATTTAACAAACAATAATTTACATCACAGCTTTCGACATTCGACAAGATAGATCTTCTTTGTTTCTTACAAATTAGTATCACAGAATTTAGCGTTGAAATATATCTTACAGTTTATTAATTTAGATCACCGCTATTGACATGGAACAAAATAGATTTTTTTGTAAAAATTAGTGCCACCATTAGTGCCATTTAGCCTTCGAATGTATCTTAAAATTTTATAATTTATAACGCCACTATTAACTTTCAACAAAATAGATTCCCGGTTTTTTTGTTTAAAAGTAGTATCACAGGATTTAGCATTTACATATATCTTAAAATTGAATAATTTATATCACAGTTACTGACCTTCACAAAAATAGCGGTGCAGATAATTTGTAACACCGGTGTTAGCATCCGATTGGAGTAACGTTTTACTTAAGGATTATATATCACAGATGGTCATTTAATATATTGTACATTACCCCAGACTAGAAATCCATAACTTCCTTGGTCGGGTGTGGCTCTTCGATCTCCCTTCTCATCATTTTTAAAGAGGTTATCAGGACACAAGTAAATATATAGCGAGAAATTAATAACAAGCTATAAAGTGGTGACCAAAGACCAGGGGCGTAGCTAGGGGGGGCGGGGGGGGGGGGGCGGCCCGCCCCGGGTGTCACCCGTTTTGGGGTGACACCCGAACGTAAAAAACTTAAACAAACCATCACAATGTTTTCAACGATAAATCACTTCGAAACCGTTTTGGGGTGACACCCGAACGTAAACAACTTAAACAAACCATCACAATGTTTTCAATGATAAATCACTTCGAAACCGTTTTGGGGTGACACCCGAACGTAAAAAACATAAACAAACCATCACAATGTTTTCAACGATAAATCACTTCGAAACCGTTTTGGGGTGACACCCGAACGTAAACAACTTAAACAAACCATCACAATGTTTTCAATTTTCATTTAAAATTACATTTTGTTGGGTTTTAAATCCCTTGGAAATTTCAAACTCATCAAGTGATTCTTTTAAAGATCCTTGGCTACATAAATGTAAAGCCTCCAATTTTTATTTAAAAGTGGTGTAGCGATTGTTATTAACTATGTAAATGGTTCGCAAAAATAAACTTTAAATTTTGTTTATTTTTCTTCTTAGGCAGGTATTCCTTAAATCAGTCTTTAAAACATTTTCCGGTTTTCCCGATGTAAAATTTTTCACAAAAATCACATTCAATTTTGTAAATTATTGAGCATGATTCTAATTGGATATTTAATTTTGGTTTCAATTCTTTATATAAAATATCTTTTAGGATTTCATACTTATATTTTTTTAAATAGTTCCTTATAATATTAGGCTATGATTTGTATATTCCATTTTACAAATATTATTTAATATAAGTTGTTACAAGGCAATTTAAATAAATTAATTTTCTTGGCGGTGTATTTATTCGTTAACACAGTGTACTTCTTATGAACTAGACATATATGCATCTTACAAATATATTTAGAATTAATGCTTCGCTGATACCTACTATAATTAAAAATATTTTTTTAGATTTCGTTTAGCAAATATTCCAAAAAATAAATATGCCACGAGGAGTTCATACTTTTTAAAGAAAAAGTTGGTTAAAGCAGAGAAAGACCAAATCTATAAATATGTTACAAAACCCGATGATATCCAAGGTTCATCAAAAGAAACTGATTATCACGTTGATGCAACGAATGTTTCAGAGAATATTGGCTCATCTTCGGAAAGTAACAGCAACAATACAGAATTAATAATGATAACCTATGATGACGAATTAGAATGGAATAATGAAAATGACAGTGATAATGCCGCTAATGCTTCTACTATCGAAGACAGTATTTGCATGGGTGAATCACTTCAGGACTTAAGAGATGTATCACATTGGAATATACTCGTCTCTGGTAATGTTCGCATTGAAATCATAAAAAAAGAAAGTGAACATTTTCAAAATAGAGAAGGGTCGTTTGTTACTGTATCTAGACACGGGTTAGACATAAAAGGTGATGTTCGCCATCTTTCTAAAGAATGGTTTTATAAAATGATGAATAATGGTGAAAAAATTCTACGGCCATGGATTGTTTATTCTGCTGTAAATAATAACTTGCGTCTTGTATTGCTTCTGTTGTCGTGTATTTGCTGTCACCAATAATAATAATACAAAATCAACATTTACTACTGGATATCAGAAGCGGTGGAAACTAAATCCCATAGTGGCCGAGCATGAAACTTCAAATGAACATCTGGAGAATTTTGAAAAGTGGAAAACTTTGGAAATGAGGTTAAAAATTCATAAAACGATACGAGACGCAGCCTTGCAATTAATATATAATAAAAAACAGAAGTGGAAACATCTTTTATCAAGATTATTGGATATAACTTTGTTTTTATCTAAACAAAACCCAGCATTTCATGGACATGATGAAGGACAAAGTTCTTCAAATAAAGGCAATTTCTTAGAACTAACCAAACTATTGTCAAAGTATGATGTAGTGTTAACAGAACACATTTTGAATTTGGAGCATGGTAAATCACCAAAAGTATCATATTTGTCACCGGATATACAAAATGAGTTCATAAATGTTTTAGCGATCCACGTAAAGTTTAAGCTTGTCAACGAAATTAAATCGGTTAAATATTTTGGAATTATGTTTGATAGCACACCTGACATTTCACATATTGATCAAATGTCAGAAGTGATTCGTTATGTGAAAATTGATGGTAGTAAAGTGGAAATCAAGGAAGTATTCCTTGGATTTTTTCCTTTACGTGGAAAAAAGCCGCTGGTTTAAGCGATGAAATTCTTACACTGAAAAAAAAATTGAAGTAATGATAACCTCATCTCGAAGATGGCAGTTTATTATTCATGCAAAGAAAAGATATTTACAAACAATTTCACCGTGATTGGGACAACTACTCAGTACTCAGTAACATTTTCCTGATAACAGAATGAGGTGTAATTAAAATATAAAGTGCTATCCAATATAACAGTAGTTGAATAAAGTTAA